>CAUJNA010000463.1:167884-224295 GCA_963377175.1 Effrenium voratum
GAGTCAACCAATCAAGCAATCAGTCAGCCAAAAAATCAATCAATTCCAATCCAATCCAATCCAATTCAATCCAATCCAATTCAATCCAATCCAACCCAGTCCAATCCAATCCAATTCGATCCGATCCGATCTGATCCGATCCCATTCAATCCATTCCAATCCAATCCAACCCAATCCAACCCAATCCAATCCAATCCAACCCAACCCAACCTAATCCAACCCAATCCAATCAATCAACCAATCAATCGACCAATCGCTAAACCAACCAACCAACCAACCAACCAACCAACCAACCAACCAACCAACCAACCAACCAACCAACCAACCAACCAATTAATCCATCAAGCAATTCATTTCTCAGACCAGCAAGCAGGCAGGCAACCTGTTAAACAAGCCAGCGCGCTCATCCACAGGCCACACCCGCGCGCGAATGCACGCGCTCACGCAAACGTGCACGCACACACGCATGCACACACGCGCATGCACACATTCCTTTTTTGCATGGGGCGTCCGAAGAAGATATTCTTGCATGTGCCAGAGGGTTGATGTCATGTAACCCTTGACGATTTACGCCCGGGGTTGTGCAGTTCGCTGGAAACCGCCTCCCTTTTGGCCAGATACCCATTATATAAGTTGTTTTTAACATGAAACCAAGAGGGGTACTCCCTCAGGGGCAGACAACGATGGTTGAGTGAGTAAGGCATCGATGTTGGAAGTGGAACAGAACTTCTTGGTACTTTGCAGGGGCCATTTTTTGGCAAGGGGCCACCATTGCAGATGGGAATCGCACTGACATCTGGCCAGCGTGGCCGAACATCCTGCTCCTGGTCTCCAAGTATGGCCTTAAACTCAAGACCGTAAGTTAGGGTCCACTTTTGGGAAAACGAGGGGACGGGTGTGGGACTCTCGGAGAAGCTGCAAAGAGCGCGGCTCGTTGCCAGCCCATGCACCTGGAGGGCTTGGGGGAGCATGAGAACCTGCTCCAGGCAGCCGTTCGTTCGTTCGCGTTCGTTCGTTCGCGCCTGACTTCCCAGCCATGCGGCAAGGAACCTTGAACAATTCGATTGCCAATGATGGGGCAGCCGCTTTCCCGCAAGACTTGTTGCACGCATAGGAGGGCCGCTCTTGGATCGAACCTGTGCACGCAAATGAATCCACGAATCCAGGGAACGCTTGCATTGAGAGTAATGGAATGATTGAGACAGAAAGCAACATCTACCTTGCAACCCAGGATGTAGCACAAGATTCAAACTGAGACACTGTTAGACTGTTTCGATGGGGTCATCTTGGCCTTTTTTCAGTGGCTGATAACCGTCACAAAACCGGTTGTGACCAATTGCTTCCTTCAGTGCTGGACCAAAAGTTCATTTGGAGTCCTAAACAGGGGGTGGGCATCCCTTTGAACCCCATCAAGCGGATTCATCCTTTCAGACACCTGAGTCATCAAAATCTGGTATTCTTCCGCGCACAGCTCCGATTGCCGCATGCTTTTGACTTCATGTCTGGTCATTTCTTCATGATATGCTTTGCCGCCGCTGTGCCTCGTGGAAGCATAGCCAGCCATCATTTCCGGCAAGCTGCCCATGGCCGGGTCTTGTTGAAGACATAGGGTCGCACGCATATGTGTCAGGCGATGTTTTCACAAGAAACACCAAAGTCACTGCCAGTTTGCAAGCATGGGTCTTGTTTGCTGCTAATGTTTCCAATGTCCCATCTCCAAGTTACGGGTGTGAGCCTGAGTGCATCAATGGGTTGAAAGGGGCCCGTGGGAGAAGCTCTGAATCCGGGGGCAGACGTCTGGCTCAGGCGTTGGTTTGCGTGCTTTTGCATCATTTTTTGAATCCATTGACGTCACGTCACGAGTTCCGTGCCCATGAGATACAAGCAGTGCAGCGATTGCCAGCTAGGAACTGAGGCTTGGACTTTTTGGAGCTTGGAGAAGGGAGATCTCAGACGGTGGCAGTCGTTTTTTTAAAGATAAGGCGAAGATTTGTGGACACCTAGGGTGCGGTGTTTAGGGGTGTTTAGAGGTTGTAGGGATATGGGGGTGTTTCAGGTTTTGGGAGTGAAGCAACTAGGGGTTCAGTGCGACCGATCCTGCTTTCGCCCTCAGCTACCAGAGGCACGAGGCTCGCCCTCGTTGCCTCTGCGTTGTCCCCAGCCTGATAGCCTTGTGGCCAAAGCACTCCCAAGTGATTCAGACGCCATAATCAACCACTAAAATGGCCACTAAAACCGTATCACTGAACCACCTTAGCAGGTCCGGTTGTTTAAAAGGGCGAACAAGCGTCAAGAAAGCTTCAAAGAAGCGGACTGGTTGGCACGTTCACGCCAATTTGTGGGGTGCTGACCGTCCGCATGGCCCTGTGTTTTCTGCTTCCAACGAGTGGCACCTACCACAGTTTTTGTTGCAAAAAGAAGTGACCCGAATACAACATTTGCCCCCCCCATCCCAGCAAGAAGATGGGTTGGCTTCCCTCCCCTTCCTTTCATCCAGGGGCAGATCAATTTTGCTCAGAGGCACGGGCTGTCAAACTATGATCCCCTATTTGGACCCCCTTTGGACCATGGCACCAATGATTTCCACTCCCCAACCTGCTTTTTGACAGCCTCTTTCCCTCGTGTTTGCGGTACAAAACAGGTTGAGGCTTGGTCGAAAAACCAGACATGATTTCCTTTTTGACTCACCTCCCCCCGTGGTTCAAAAAGGTTTGCCCTTCGAAAACGGGTTTGTCTCACAGGGATCCCTCCAAACAGGTTTCCCTTTGGTGAAACCCTCCAACCCCACATAGGGTATCAACTAGTAAAAAGACAAAACACCACATCTTAGGGTCCCCGTCCATGTATTGTTTTTGGGCAGAGGAAAGCCACCTGTTCCCATTGGGCAGAAGCAAACTACCGTCTTGGGCTTGGTGGAAGGTGCGTTGGCCCATGGTCGGCCGAGCGATCGGCAGGTCCTAAGCCGCGAGCTCCGTGAGAACTCCAAGAAGAGCTTCGACCTCTCCGTGGCCACGGCGCGGAGAGCGGGATCCGCGGCATCCATCGTTGTTCCCCCCCCCCCCCCTTTTTTAATATGTATATATATATATATATATTTCTTTATTAAGTTTTTTTTGGTCTCTGGAAACCCTAAAGGGAGTGGGGCAGCCATTTGCAGACATGTTCGCGTGCAACAGAGTTTTGCCAGAAACTATCTCTGCATATTGTATGGCGAGGTCACCCGGGCGAAAAGAAACCAAGATCACCATGAAGGTCCGTTAAGTTAAGTTTGGGGGATCACTTGCCCTCGTCTCAGATCTTCGAACTTTTTTTAGAAGCAGCTCCGTTGCCATCGCTCAGCCGGCTGGCCAGCGGAGCGAGCGAGCCGTGGTCGGTTTCTGGGTTTACAATTTGAAGATCCGAAAAGCGAGGGGGCCCTGAAGTTGGCGATGCCCCACATTGGACAAATCCGATAGAGACCCGTCTGCCTCCAAGAAAGGTTTGGCTCAAAATTCGCGGCACATGAAGCAACCTTTTGGAGCAAAGCTGCTCGTGCCCTTCGCAAACCAGATTGCTCAATGAACTGTCAGAGTCAAGCTGTTCAGAGAAACACGGCACAAGAGTCAGCTGGAGATTTTGTTTGACATGATGCCCGTAGCATTGCAGCTTTCTTCCACAAGACATTCGAAGAGGTTTCCGAGCATTTGTCAGTTTTGGAAGCCAGTCGGCGTTTCTTGACCTCAGGATTGACATGCCAAGTGTCAATGATCAAGAATCACTCAGCGGCAGGGTTCAAGTTGGCCCCCCAGTCATCACAGACCACTGCAAAACGCGCGCAAGCTGCCTTAACGCGCCTTTGCGACCCCTCACATGGAGCGACAGGACCTGCATGCCAGGGCGGGCGAGTGGCAGTTTGAGAAACTTGCTGGTTGGAGGCATTTGCTTTCCAGGAGAGTTGTGTCTTAGATGGAGGTTGGGTCAAAACATGGAAGACGTTCCTGGCACTATGGTCCATTTTGAAGGGGCATGAGGCCTTCTATCTCTATGGTCGAATACTGGTCGGGATGTTTTGATCAGAGGAGTTGCTTGTGCCGGCTGTAACTGAGGCAACTTGCATGTATTTGCTTTATTCCCACCAGCAGTTCTTGGCAAGGCCAAGGAAGCAGCAAACGTCTTTCTATCACCCCCCCGGAGCCGTTAAAACGCATCTATTCTTGGCCAGATCTTAGCAACACCTTCGTCTTCTTGGATTGTGCTGTTTCTCGGGGGTTCTTAATCCTCAACTGTTCCTTGGGCGGTTCAAACATCAACATCACCTTTTGGGACAATGTTGATTGAGTTTTCATTTGGGGTGAGGTTTAAAGGGACGTATTTAATCCCAAATTGTTTCGATGCTCACCTTGCCTCGTTCACTGGGCAGTGGCTTGCAGTTGGGATGGGGGGGATTGCACTGACAAGTGGCAGGGGGTCAGGTAAGCTCAGGCTGGCCAGCGGGAGACAAGGAGTCTTTTGATAGCAACCAGCAGCACTACCAACCATCAACCCTCTAGCGCATCACCAAAAACATCGATGCCAAGCAAGAGCACCGATAGGGGTCTGCCAAACACCGCTTACCTGCTAGTATTGGCCGTTGCTCAAGCGCAAAGCGACGCTACGCGGGAGTGGAGGTTCTGGTCCTTTGCGCCGAACAGCTTAGGGCAGCTGAGTGTTGTGTGCGGCAAACATTTGATTGGTTCGGGCATGCGAGACCGGTACTGCTGTGGGATCTGATGGTTGGGGCAAGCTGCCCCACCAAGACTCAAGTCCAAACCCCATTGCATGTTGGCTTTCGATGTGTGGCTCCCAGTGGGCTGGCTTTGATCTACGGTTGGCTTTCCACCCGCTTGCGTGGAACTGGAAGGTTGGCTCCCCAGACCTGGTTAATTCCCCAAGGATTTCCTCCGACCATTCGACCCCCCGGAATGGTTGATGTCCATTTGATTTTCCGGTGATCCCCCAGAAATGGTTGGCTTCCTTCGAATTTCCCAAGCGAATATCATAACGGGGAACCTTGGCCGAGGACCAGCGCTGGTGATCCAGGCGAGCCGTCACTCAATTCACCCTCAGGATAAGACGCGAGCTTACGGCCGTATTTGTTAGGCCGACTTTGGAGGAAGCCAAAAGAGGAGCTGCAAACCCCATGTACTCCCTGGGGACCTGGTCTTTGCACTGCCAAGCATGGACGTTCAAGAGGAAGACTATACTCTTGGAAAGGGAGCAACATTGCAGCATGCCATTGCACTTCCTTGTTTGCTGGTGGGACGAGAACCGCAACTTCAGCAAGCTCAAGTGTTAGCCCTGCACCCCCCAAATACTCCGCTCCAGCCACCTGGGCTCAAAAGTCAGCCCCATTTGAGTCGGAAATCATCCATGTTCCAATCCAAGAAGAGAAACAAGCAAATCTGCAAATGAGAGAATTCCAAGCACAGGCCAGATACAGGAGCGTCCACCTTTGTTGTCCACCGAAAGTGGGAATGGTAAAAAGCGGGATCTATTTTGAAGCGATTTGACATTTTAAGCTTCACTGAATATGGAACAGAAAAGGATTGGGAGCAACGTTAAGAACAAAAGATAGAAGTCGTAAGCCCTGAGAGCATTCACGGCCGCGTGTTTTGAGGCCTGGCTGCTCACTCCATGCTATGCCCCTGGCGTCCGGCGCTACTCGCGCTCGGCGGCCGCCCCAGCAATGTAACCAACCCATCTCACCGGGCAGGGAATGAGAGACTGAAACCCAGGCGTTCATTCTCCCAAAAAAATTGCCTCTGAGTTCAAGCCTGGGGAAGTCAAAGCATGGAACCCTGGCGAGGTGGAAGCCGTTGTGCGATAAGGGAGGTAGGAGAACCTGTTGGGAGGGACTCTAGGCCAAACTTGCTCTTGATTTCTAGGAAGCCCAACTGTTTCGGTGAATGGGCTCAGTCGCCCTTCATTAACGAGCAAGAAAGCAGGCTGGCAAGTCTTTGACCATGCTCAACATGTTGGGCAGCAAAGCTTGGTTGAGGGGATAAGTTGGTTGATTTGTTCCTGGAGAGTCCAGACAGTCAGCCGAGATTGGATGCCGTCTTGTTTAATATGTTCACTTGTCAGGTCGGGCAGAACCGCACGCCTAGAATTGGTTGTTCTCCCAGTACACGCCAAGCAAGCAGGGCTCCCCCAAGTTCAGGGCATCTCCAAAATGAGCCTCTTCACTCTTGGGTTTCAATTTGACCCCTTCTATGGAAGCTCCGAAAGGCGCTTAGCCATTTCGGTTTTTCCTTTGCCAGATGTCGATCAGTTTGTTGGGTTCCAATGAAACTGCCACTTTTGAGGCCCCACAGGTTCAAACTTATATATATATATATATAGACCTGGGCCTGGCCACGTGGTGGTGCTTCCTATTCTGTCTTGGCGCAGAAACTCAGTTTGCAAGACTGATGATCTTCTTGGAAGATTTCTGAGCTTCTTGATGGGAGAGTGGTGGTTTCAAAGCAAAGTACACCAGGCGTGCTTTGGTGATTCACTGAATTTCTGAATGGCCTTTAGGGTCATCTCTAATCCCTGCGTGCTTGAGGACTAGCCGACTAGCCCAACGAAACGTAAAAAGGGTCGTTTGACCACGGCACATTTGAGGTGTCAACATGCCCAGTCTGTGCTCAATTTGGGTGTTCGGCACCTGGGTAACGAGCACTAAATATTGAAAGCAGAAACAAGGGGACGAGCTCGAGTTTGCCCATAGCCGTAGAGGGCACAGCACATTTTGACGGTGGCAATTTTGGGCAAACCCGACCCCGCCCTCTAAGTGGTGGACTTCGCACACAGATAGAATCAGCACTCAAAAGGGCTTGAAGCTACATGGGTCACTGTGCAACAGTGCAGGGCCAAAAAGTCTGGGTTCCCATTGGGTTTCCATTCAAAAGCTATCCTAAAGCCTGGAGGTTTGTTGAATGTATCAACCAAAAACAGGCTTGTCGGATGTGTCTCAACATTAAGGACCTTCTGGTTTCCCTTTAAGCACCAACCAAACCGTGGTTCCCTATGTTGAGACACACCCCACAAGCAAGGGACGAGTGGCTGGGTATTTCGAGGTCTGCCGAGAGTTCTTGCAGACTACGATGCAGAGAAGAAAATCGAACACGCGAGGCTGTACGGGTCTGCAGCTCAGAGGGTCAAGATCCTTCACATGGGTTGATTGGCTTCTTGTGGCCATGTGGCTTGCATCCATTTGCGATTTGTTTACCCTGTTTGCTGTTGAAGAATCAATTTTGTCCTCTTTGCTATTTTGTTTTAGGGGGGACCATTCAGAGTTGTCAGGGAATCAACCACCATCGTACCACAGAGGGGGGAGAGGGGGGGTTGTTTCCGTGCAGGTTGAGAGATGTTGTCGAATGGGTGGCATCCGAGGAATGTCGACGAGTTTGCGTACTATTTCGCTCCGAGCCCAGACGCGAGTCAAGGAAGAAGATTGGCACACGGTTGTGGAAAACTAGGTTTTTGGACCAATTTCTACAATACCAAGGCAATCCGCCTTAAAGGTTTTTAAGCACTTTAGTATCGCCGACCTTTGCTTCATCCATTCTTTGGCATTGTCTGGACTCTTGCGCACGGTTTGAGTCTCGAATGTGCTTCCATTTTTGTTTGCAGCGTGTGACCCAAGGTCTACATTCAAGGCAGACGTTTCTGGGGCGGTCATCACAAGAGGGGGTCGTCTGCAACGGGCAACAGAATGCAAGCAGAAAGAGTTATCTTCCACGACCATGATTTGGAAGCAAGGCTGGGAGGTCTCGTCACAAGTCAGTCAGTGGCCCGGGGAGTAAAGGGATCGAACAAATCGTGAAGGCTTCTTGAGAGATCCGTAGTTCCAATTTGGGAAATATAGGAAACATGTGACGCTGATAAGCGGTTTCCAAAAAGAACCGGTCCATGATTTTGGAAGTTCCTCGCGTGAGCAAAATCATGAACATGAACCCCGAACGCAACCGCAATCTAACCTCAGGCACATGTGTTGGGCATCAAGTTGAAATTGGGTTTGGGGCAGGGGTTAGGCTTAGCTTCAGGTTCAGGTTCGGCTTGAGGTTTAGGCAAGGCGGATTAGGTTTGGGCTGGGTGGGATTTAAGCTTAAGTTGAGATGCAGTGGGTGTACCCCTGCCGGGTTTGGGTTTGGGTTGGTCGTTTGGGTTAGATTTGGGTTGCGATTCAGGTGCAGTTGGGTAAGGTTTAAATGCAGTTCAGGCTCAGGTTCAGACTGGGCTGCTTAGGTTCTGTTTGGGTTGAGCCTTTGGCTTAGATTGAGGTTGTTGTTTGGCTTCGGGTTCAGTGGCGCATTCGTATCGGCTTAGGTTTTGCTTGCGCGAAAGCAAGGGGTCGCCAGACCCACCCGCAAACCGAAACCCACGCCCATTCCTTTTTACCGAAATCTGCCCAATCACACGGCTTTTCTCAACCTAGCACAGGCCTGATCTAAACCCGGGCAGAAAACCCAAACCCAGTTTCAAGCAAATCAGCCCACAACCCACCAAATTAAAGCCCACGCCCGATCCTGCTTTGCTCGAGGTGGACTTAGTGGTAGGCACCCCCCCGCAGCGCGTCTCCGTGATCTTGGACACGGGCAGCGGGGCCGGGGCCCCCAAGGCCCCCAAGGCCCCCAAGGCCCCAAGGCCCCCAAGGCCTCAAGGCACCGTGTCCGGCGAGCCTGGGGAAAGTCCTGTTTTGAGGGTGCCCATGGTACCCCTGTTTTGGGTTTGAAGGAGCTCGCAAAAACAAGCCGCCCATTTTGGGGGGGAAGGCAGGCTGGGTGTGACCATTTGCGACTCTTGCGGTCTGCCATGTTGACCATCACCTTGGCCTGTTTTGAAGGGCTCCCTCACCTGTGGTAGAGATCATCCACCTTTCAACGGTGTAAGAATTCCAATGCAAAGGTTCTTCCAGGCTTTCAGGGAATGGCCATGATCGGAGCCTTTTCTCGCCTCGCCAGTTCTCGCCTGATCCAACGGTATTGGTTCCTGTTCCTGGGGCTCGTTGAAACAACCCAGACAGTTCACCGCGCAAAACCTTAGTCCTTTGGTTGCAAGTTGACTTTTTTAACAAAGCCTGGACCACCGGGAAAAACAAAAACGCCATGCATGTGGCAAATGAACTCTAACTTAGGCTTGTCATATTTCTGACTTAGTTTTGGTTTGAGTGTTTGAGAGGGAAGTCTGCGAAAGGGAGGGTACCAAGTTCAATGCACGTGGTGTGTTTTTTCATGTTGCCCGTCTCCAGGGCTTCTGAATACGTTTCAGCCAAGCCTTTGTCTTTGAAGATTGCCCGCGCTGCCAATGACCCAATCCAGTGCATTCCACTCCAGGCTTGGTTCGAACATGTGTTAAACGCCAAATGGGCCACCTGATCTGCCATCTTGTGCAACACCTCTCTTACAGCTTTTGTCTTTCCGCGCGAGCTTCTCAAGATCTCTTCAAGGGACATTGTCGTCACTCGCACTTTTGAGGTAAGCACCTTGTGTCCTGAGGTTGCCGCCTACCCGTGCGCCAACTGCGGGCATTGCGGGCGACTCAAGACCGGATGCACTTGAGACCGCGTGTTGTCTTGAAATGGGTGTGCTTGGCGGGAACCCATAGAAAACCACCTAGTTTTAGAGGTCCCCTTATCGCACATGCCCAAATGGGGGAAGAACAAGACAATGCTCAATTTGGAATTCAGGACATGGCGCTGACAGCAGTAAATTTCACCCGCAAATCCAAGGTCCAAGTTAAGCAGCCCTGCAAGATCAAGTGCATTTCAGCAGGCAAGACATGGACATTTACCACGTGTCAGGATTTCCTGAGCTGTGGAAGTGAAGAATTTGATCGGTCAGTTTGGGGTTTTACATCCGTTGCATCCGCAGTGTGGCTGTTCAAGCGTGAAAATGTGCGAGCAGCGCACTTGGACGGTGTGTTGTTTCCTTTTGGGCCCCAAACCGGTAACCCTTGAATCTATAGGTTATCAGCCGTAGGCCCCTAGCTCTAAGCAATGGACGGTTCCCTTGTGCCAGTTGATGGATCCAGCATGCCTGTGGATGCTGCCGGAGCTAGCTCCGGCAACGCCACCGGCGGCGGTGTGCGAATGTTCGCATCAAGCGCTAATGCGCAATACAACCGCACCCTGATGAATTCCCTTCAACTGTACAATACCGCAATCTTGCTTTTGGGAATGATGCAGCCATTAGGTCTGAAGCCGAAGCCCTGCATCAAGCAGCTGTAACGCATTTGCAAGCGGAAAACCGTGAGGAGCTCCGTGCCGCACAAAATCAGCTGCATGCACACTACGCTGAATGTGTGCAAGCCCAGTCGCATAGGATTCGTGAATACGAACAGCGAGTGAGCGATGAGTTCATGCAAGAAGTGAACTTCGCTGAAGCTAGGATAAGCCAAGTGTGTGAGGAAAATGCCCAAGCATTGCATGAAGCGGAAATGGGACGCAAAACAACTGAGTTTAGGCAAGCCATCGAATCCACCCTGGCTGAAGCCCAGCAGCTCCTCCATGAGCAAGCTGCCAAGCATGCCGATGACACAGCCCGTGTCGAGGCTACACACGCCAGAACGGTTGACATGATGGCACACCAAAACGGGCTTCTGCAGGACGAGCTTGATGAGCTGAAGAAGTATCAGAAGCAACACGACCTCCGCGAGGATGGATCGAAGCCCAAAGGGGTAGGTGATACCCGAGAGGATTCACCAGAGTTGATGACCGACGACATGAAGTCAGCTCGGTCCCAAAGGTCAATGTTGGACCCGTTGACCCATCCGTTTCAATATGCAAAGGAAAAGTTGAGGTCGCTTGTTACCTATGACGGTTACGGGGATGAATATACCCCTAGCGTGATTCCAACTGCCGAATGCGAAGCACTGCCCGCAGATGCTCGCGATCCGCAAGGACCAGCTGAAAAGCCATCAGGTAGCAGCCGATCCCCGGTGAAAACAAGTGCACCGGTCCCACCCCTGCAATTCTCTCAGGGGCCAATGTCAACTGACCGCAAGCAGGGTGGTAAGCCTCCCGGCGGTCCGCCACCTGATGATGATGGCGATGGCGACGGTGATGAAGACGAAGGTGATGGCCTTGGGCCTAACCTCGGCCAAGAAGCATTCGCCAAAATGTTGATGAAGTTAGTAAAAGGCCACACGAACGATGAAAAGCCCAGAACCCGCGAAAGCGAGACGTTGCGATTCAAGGAGATGCCAACTCCTGAAACGTACCGTGAATGGAAAACATCGGTTCGTGAGGATGTCCGCGCCGCATCTGACCGTCCAGACGAGGCTTGGCCTTGGATCATGGAAGTCTGGTCTGATCGCGAGGACAAGAAGAAGCTGTTGGAGGAGCTCGGCGAACCGGGAAAATTCGTGACCCTAGACACGAAGATTCTCGCAGCGCTCACGCGTTCAGCGAAAGGCGATCTGGCTCAGCGAATCCTAACAGCAAAGGAAGAATGTGCCAAGGAGGGAAAGGCCATGAGAGGAAGGCAGGTCTTGTTTATGTTTGACCAATATTTCAAGACCAGTGAAGAAGCCGGAAACCTCTACTCCTTGGAGGACCTGTTGCGTGTCTCGCGACACGGCGAAGGAATCATTGATCTCAAGCGTTTCCTGAATGCTTGGGATTCCGTGATCGCCGGCATGAAAAAGCCGCCGGAAGAAAAGGTGTTGAAAGACATCTTGCTTCGCCAAGTGAGAAGCTGCCATCTGTTGCGGTACGACATCGACACATATGATCGTTGCCGTGATGATGATCCCAATAAATCGTACGATTTCCTAATGCGTTGCATGAGGGATCTAATCGAGAGGGATAGGCTTCGCGAGAACCGAGAGCGCGTGTCCAAGGTCAATGCCAGTAAAGCCCCGACGCCCAAGGCTGGTGCTGCCGCTCCTGAAAAGAGGGACCCCAAGAAAAAGAGCGCACCTAAGCCGAAGGACACCGAGGAGAAGTACTGTTTTGACTTCCAGAAGGGCTCGTGCACGAGGGGGGCAAACTGCCCTTACGCGCACCGCAAGGAGCCGCGAGGACGCTCCGCGACCCGCGGCAGGCCAAGGTCCCCCAAAGGCGGTAAAGGAGAGAAAGCACCGTGTTCTTTCTTTGCCCAAGGGAAGTGCACGAGAGGTGATAAATGCAAGTTTAGCCATGCCTCCACGGGCGGCAAATCTGCCGCCGCGGCATCGAGCAGCGAGGCCAATGCAAATCCTGCGGCTAAGAAGCGTGCAAATTCACCTAAGCCTAAGCCCAAGGCCAAAGCCGCTGCAGTCTGCACCAGGTACGCCATGTTCGCAAAGCCGATCAATCCAATTGGAGTGTCATTCGACACCAATGCTCATGTGCATGAGATCCCCGCCGAAGGCGATGGTTTCAAGCTTGAGTATGAGGAACGGCAGTACAATAGGATGTTTCCAAGTGCCAAGGACTGCCCCAGGCCGACCAAAGGGACTAACAAGGCAGCGCGCAAGGCCGCGAACCAGTTGAAATGCCGTAGTCAAAGCCATGGAGAATGGAGCCCAGCCCGCTTGCGGTTTCATGTGCGATGTGGAATCCGATTCCATCTCAAGCCTATCGTGTGATGAGTGCCTGAGAGTTGCCATGCCGCCTCACGATGTTCGCAAGGATGTCGAAGCGCCAAGGGCAGCCACCCCTGCCCCAAAGGGAAAGGACGTGTGGCTCATTGATTCCGGTAGTGAGCAGGACCTCATCAGCAAAGCTGCACTGAGGAATGCGTCCAAGGCAATCCGAAAACAGGCCCCGCAGCCCATTCGCCTTGTGACTGCAAACGGAAACATCACTGCTTCCGAAATCGCCGACATCAATGTCGATGCATTGTGCGAGCCTGCTCAGCCTTACATCCTCGAGAGTTCTCCCGCAGTGCTGTCGCTGGGTGTGAAGTGTCTGGATCAAGGATATTCCTTTCATTGGGAATCCGGGAAGGCACCAACCATGGTTCGCCCTGACGGTGCTCTGATCCAGCTCAAGGTTGACGGTCATGTGCCATACATGGACTCTAGTTGTGAAGCTGAGCCATCGTTGAGTGCAGTAGCAGCATCAAAGCCAGCGCCTGCGCCAGTTCATGACGAAGGCATCGACGAAGGTGATGATCCCGACGACGAAGTTGAGCGGTTTGTGAGATCCCGCAAAGAGCAAGATCTGGTTGCCGAAGCAGGTACCAAAGAGCACTTGTTTGCACACTATCCGAAGAATCCCTTTTGCCGCACTTGCCAACGTGCCAAGATGCTTGCCCCATATGCAAGATCGAAAGGCGGGCAGGGAAGGCTCGAGACGAAAGCGTTTGGAGATCACATCATTGCTGATCATGTGATTCTCAAGGCCAACATCGAGCAAGGCATAAAAGGTGAATGGTGTGCTCTTGTGATCAAGGACGTGCATACGCAGTTCAGGTACGTTTACCCGTCGACCAGCAAAAGCACGGAGCAATCCGTTGCAGGGATCCAGCATTTCATTTCCGGTAGGGATGAGGTTGAGGTTCTCTACACTGATAACTCCCGGGAATTGAAAGCCGCAATAGAGCAGTTGGGGTACCGTCATCAGACCTCCATTGAATATGTTGATTCTTCCAAATCTTTCGTGGAAAGGGAAATCAGACATCTGTTGGAGGGAGCACGTGCGAACCTTGTTCAGTCAGGGTTCCCACTGTCGATGTGGCCATTTGCCATCCAGCACAATGCAGTTGCGACCAACATCCTGCCACAGTTGAATGGAAATGATTCGCCATGGTACCTCAGGTTTAACAAGACCTTTGATGAAGCTGAGATACCTTTCGGAGCAAAGATACTGTTCTGGAACAACCCTGCACGAGCTGACAATCAGGCAGGCAAGACTTCGCCAACATCGAATGAAGGCGTGTTTCTCGGGTACCATATTCAGCCCGGGTTCGCATGGAAGGGTGAGTTCCTCGTTGCAAAACTAGAAGGGCTCGATTACCATATCGAACATGCGTCCCTCACGGTACAGCGAACAAAGCGCATTGAGCTTCCGACTGATGAGTTCATCTTCCCGATGAGGTTGTTGAAAGACCCTGCATCTCATCCACCTGTTGCCAGTGCTAGGATACGAGATGATCCTGTGCCGTTGGAACGTGGGCAAGCCCAAATCGAGGAACCCGCCGCATCGGAGAAATCCGAAGCGAAGACCAAGCCTGTCGTGCCCGACAAAGGCGGCGCATTCGACCCGAGCATAATGCCTGATGGGTCACCAGTACCTGATGGCTATGTGTGGGATGGGGTTCGGCTCGTCCGTAGGAAGGCCGGATCCAAAAGGCCTCCCGATATCCCGTCTGACATGTGGGTCATGCTCGGCAGCCAGGACCGAAAGGCCCTAACCCAGCAGTACGAAGATCAGCTCCGTGCAGATGCCAAGAAGGCAGTGCTTGAGACAGCAGTCTCTTCGGAGGCCAGATCCGAGCACCCCGAAGCCGCATCGAGTGCAAAGCCGACCAGCGCCGCCCGCGAGGGCGAGCCGACATTGCCTGTGATCCGGCACGCGCCTGCGATGTCCGTTCTTCCGGAACGTGACAAGTTCATCGAAGGAGCCGCATCGCCCGCAATTGCGTGAGTTGGTCAAAGAGCGAATCAAGAAGGTTGAATTTGATGTTGCTCTTGAACTGTTCAGTGCAGTCGTTGCCAGGCTTGTACCAAAAGCCGAAGTAGCCAATACGCCAAAGGCCCAAGCTGCCCTTGACAAGGAATGGGAAAACCTTCGAAAGAAAGGCACTTGGGATGAGTTCAGAGTAAATGAGTGTAGGCGCGTCATCAGAGAAGCCCAGAACAAAGGGGAAAAGGTTCACATTGGAAGGATTTTCGAGGCTTGTTACGAGAAGGGTAGCGAGCTTCCTGATGATGATCCCAACAAGAAATTCAAAGGAAGGACCGTTTTCCAAGGGAACAATGTTTACGATGAAAACTCTGTTGCAGCATTATTTGCGGAGCTAGGGTCCAGCCCAGCGTCAATGGAGGCAGCCAAAATCCTCGACGCTTTCGGGTCGCAGCCCGGCTACCGCAAGGCGCAAGCCGATGCGAAGCAAGCCTACATCCAAGCCCTGTTCAAAGGCGTTCCCACATGGCTTAGATTGCCCAAGAACAGATGGCCCAGCCATTGGAGCAAACAATACATTGACCCCATTGTTCCACTTGTGCTAGCCTTGTACGGACATCCCGATTCAGGGGGGCTTTGGGAAAAGCACCTCGAAGATGCCCTAAGCAAGCAAGGCTTTGTAAGAGTGTTGCCCGAAATATGGACATCCATTTTCCATCATCCGGAACTCGACCTGCTGCTCGTCGTATACGTTGATGACTTCAAGCTTGCAGGACCCGCCGGTAGCCTTGATAAGGGATGGGAACTGATCGGGAAGGTTGTCGAGATCGACGCGCCCGAGCCATTCGGTAGATACTTTGGGTGTCATCACATCGAAAAGAACAATGTCAGATTGTCTAAAGAGGAACACCCTTTCAATCACGTATTTGAGGGTTCTGCGCAACACGCGGGTGTTTGCTCTCAAAGAAGGACTGAGGACTACTGGGAGCATGATGAGAACACGAAAACGTGGACACGCTATCACTTGCAGCCCAGAAAGTGCCTTTTCCGTCCTAAGGAGCAAATGAGTGCATTCGCTTGCAGCCTCGACCCCCAGCGTGTGACAATCAAAGATCAATCCAAATCAAGTCCAATTTGCGATGAGTGGTCGCGTCATGCAAGTGATCGCATTTCTGCGGACACCGCGTGGTGGACCGGACGTACTGTGTTTTCCTACGGTGAGAATCAGGAAGCAGCTCTGCAATGTGCATTGCCCTCTAAGCCTGGATCAATGAGAGACAAAACCGCGGCAAAGAAAGAAGTCAAGGTTTCGAAGTTCAAAGGACCCGAAACGATATGCGATAAACCTGTTGGTTGTATGACTAAAGAAGTCAACATTGTTGAGTACGACATGTCTGATTTCCTCAAGTCATGCGTTGACGCATATTGCGAACTTGCCAAGGTGAACGTTTCTTCGTTGAGTAAGGTTAGCACTCCATTCATTGGTTCGAAGGTCGCGAGACCTGTCGTAAATGAAGAGGAGCCAAAGGGCAGGCTTCAAACGATCGCTGCAAAAGTACTAATGAAGATTCTATTCGCAGCCCGCATGGCTAGGTATGACCTGCTAAGAGCCACGCAAAGCCTTGCCTCGCGCGTGAGTAAATGGTCCACTGAGTGCGACAGCGCTCTACATCGGCTTGTGTCTTACATACACTGTTCGAAGGATCTAAAGATGCGAGGTTTTATCGGGGATAAGTTCTCTGATTGTAGGCTGTGGTTGTTCGCTGACGCGGATTGGGCAGGCGAATACGACTCGCATAGTACAACTGGTTGCACCATGATCCTGGTAGGGCCAAACACGTACTACCCACTGAATGCCTTCAGTAGGAAGCAGACAGCGACCGCAACAAGCTCGACTGAAGCCGAGGTCATCGCTGCGAATCAGGCGCTCAGAGCAGAGGGATTGCCGACGCTGTCGCTTTTCTGCCAGCTCAGCCTGTTTGGGAAAGAAGCACATGGGTATGCTCAAAAGGCAGGAAAGGCCTCCCTTGATGTGCCCGATGGCATTGTTGCTCGCATCGACCCCGAGTTGGATGAAATTCGGTACGGAAATGTTGATGCGGGCACAAGTGTAGCGAATATCAATGCCCTAACTGTGCATCTCAGTGATAAGTGGAAAGTTAAGCTGATGGAAGACAATCAGGCCACGATCACTATCCTGCAGCAGGGACACTCACAGAAGCTAAGGCACACGGATAGGACCCAACGCATTAGCTTCAGATGGCTCCAGGAGCAATTCGTGAATAGGCAGTTCGAGTTAATCAATGTTGACACTACCCTCCAAGCTGCAGACATCTTGACCAAGGCGTTTGACAGCACCCCAGTGTGGCACCATGCACTTGAGCTGATCGGTATCTCCCCCAATCGCCAGGCGCGAGCCTGTGCCACCAGTTTGCTGCTCTCCCCGTGCGCCAAGGCCGGAGAAGTTAGTGATCAGGGGGGGCAGATCGCCGCGCTATGCAACGCTCAGCCCAAGCGCCTCCTTATTGAGTTCTGTTGTTCGACGACCTCACGGTTGGGCGAATCAAGAGACTCTTCAAAGGGATGTCGTGTCATTCGGGTAACTGAAACCGAAGACGGGTGCTCTGATACATGCAGGCAGTGGTTAGTCCATGAAATTGCCGAATTTAGGAGCAAGAATCCTAAGGGTGCAATAATGTTCTACGTTTCATTGCCTTGCACTGGAGGATGCCCGTGGGGTTATGTCAACCAGCAAACTCCCAAAGGTGCTGCCAAGATTGAGGGTCACATCAAGCAATTCCGATCACTGCTGAGAGGGTTCAAACGCATTCTCAATGATGTCTATTCTGATGACGTTAGAGTTGCCTTCGAACTTCCCAAGGCGTGTCGTTATTGGAAATGGCCCGAACTATGGAGTTTCTTGACTAAGTACAAGATGAACAAGTACGAATTCCATGGTTGCAAAATCGGCATTAAAGGGAGAAATGGAAAACCTATGAAAAAGCAGTGGGTCGTTGCCAGTAATATGCCCACTATTTCCGTGGTTGAGTACTTCAAGTGTGATGGTTCTCACGAGCATGATGAAAGCCGTGGTACGCATTTGAAGGAAGCCGAGGGATACACGTATGTTTACACCGATGCCGTTCACAATGCATTTTCTGAACATGCCACCATGCAGCCGTTGCTTTCGAGTGATTGTGCTGCATCTTCTTCGCAATGAGCAGCGCGACGGCTATGGCGCATCCCGCGAGGGATTGCGATCCGGCATGGAGGAGATGGATGGAGAATGTCGCTACCACTTCGGTATGCACGAACGGCAAATACGACGCTAACCTCGCCGCCACGGTCAAGGGCCTCCTCGAGACGACCTCTGCACAGTCGCTTATTCATACATGGGTGCAGGACCAACCGCACTACCTGCAATTGCTTACACCCCTGTTAACCATAAGCGAACCGTACTTGAAAGTTTTGCAGGCCCCACGTGTACCAGACCGCGACCTCCTTATCTATGTGACTGTCGCTGATTCAGGACTGTCCATGGTTTCGGGCAAGAAGCGCAAGCTTCGCAAGTACGACTTTGCGGAGCGTTTGGATGCCTCTCGCCCGGCGCGTGTCGGTGCATGGAGGTCTGAAATGCTTTGGGGCAAGGGCTTACAACAGCTGTGCAAGCGGTTGGCCGCCCTCATCGACGAGGTGCGTACCGACTACCCAGCAGCCACCATCATTCCGATGATTTACTGGAATGGCAACGAGCTCGTTGGGAAGGACGGCCTCGAGCCCACTGGTACATATCCTTACGACACCCCCATCGGAGACGCCGAGCAACTTCTCGCTGACACCAGACGGCACCTGGCTTGGACCAGGGATTTCGCGGCCCGCAAGGGCTGCGCATGCCTTGGAGTCATGACCGGCGCGAAGAGCTACCTCTACGGCTTCTCTATGATTTGGGACCGTTTCATGACGGAAGTCCGGGATTACATCATCGGCGACCCCAACAATATGTTTGTGTATGTTGATGCTACACCCTTCGTCGAGACCATCGATTTGCTGGACAGGTATCATATGTGCTTCAGTGACGACAATATCACGAAGACCGTCCAGTTTATGCGCGGAACCCATCATATGTTGTACATGCTTTCCATCTTGCGCCCCGCAATGGGCAGCGTAGCCGAGCTGACACGTTCGCATGATTGCACAATGCGTCCGATCGATGTGCTCGAGGTGCGCCACCAAGAGGATTGCACAGTCAACGTTGAGGTTCTCGCGTACTGCAAGGAAACGCTAACGAAGTGCGGCGTTTCATTGTCAGAGATGATCGGGCTCCCTTTCACCCGTGAAGAAGTGGAGTTCCGGCAGCCCCTCGATTTCGCCCCTGTCGATCCAGCCGAATTTGCAACTTCAGGTGAGCCTTCCGGTGCTGATGTTTCCGAAAGTGTTCGCCCGGCGCAAGCCGGTGCAAAGGCGGCTGCGGTGGCACAGAGGGACGAGGCGACGAGCAGGCCGGTACCACTCGACTCCTACGGGAGGAACGTGACTGGGGGCCACTACGATTGCTGGGTTTATAGCATCCATGACGGCGTGAAGTATGTTGACTATGGTGAGGGCCCCAAGCGACTTGAGATCATCAAGCAGCCTTCTTTTGATTACGACCCTTCCGTCAGGAGAATCAGCAATGAGTACCACAGCTCCCTGACGTGCATCTCGAAGATCCTCCGTGGTCGAGGGACAGAAGGATGTGGGTACGTGATGGATGAGGACGGCTACATGGACCTTGAAGATTTGGGACTCGCGCTTCGCAAGGAGCTGCGACATCCCATTCCATGGAATATTCAGAGCATCATGGACATCTTCAAGCTCGACAAAAAGCAGAGGTTCATTGCGCTTGGTTGCCCGGACGCAAGCCGGTGCGGAGACGTCCCCTGTTCTCATTGGATTTTCAAGATCAAGGCCTCCCAAGGCCATGAGGACTGGCTCCAAATTGACGACTCCGGCATCGCGAAGGAGTGGTACGTGAACCCGGGGACGGACCTCGGGCGCTGGTCTGGCTGGAACGTCTGCAGCAACCCTCCTACGGTGCTCTATCATCGCACCGATAAGCGGAACTTCGCCAACATTATGCGAAACGGACTGCTTCCAGGAGGAGGTGACCAGCACGAGACAGGCAGACCTCACGTTTTCTTCGCTGACATTCCGAGCACGAACGAAAATTACATCTCAGGTGTACGCGCTAACAAGCCCTTGGAAATACAGATCGACCTCAGGATGGCCATTCGCGCAGGGCTTTGCTTTTTCAAGACAGAGAGCGATGGCGTCCTCACGCGCGACAAGGTGCCCAACTACACGATTATTTCTGTATTGGACGCTACAAATGGCGATGTATGGTACACTCGCTCCGAGCAATCGGATGCAGGTGCACCAGCTGAGGCGACTGAGGATGAACCCCAGGGGATGAAGCGCGACCAAGCCGTGGTTGATGATCGGTCCACAGCACTGGAGCGCATTGCTACAACCCGCACCAATGTGGCGTCTCCTCGCGCCCCGCAAGGGGAAGCGAAGAGACAGAAGACTTTCAATCCAATGGAGAACGTTGAGCTGAATGTCGCCACGTGCCCGGTTTGCAACAACAGTGTGTTCGAGGGGCAGGTCCACTGCACATCATGTGGGCAGTTGTCACCCCTCAATCCTCGCCTGTTGAAAGAGCAGCAAAAGAATTACCTTGTGCAGCGTTCCAATTTGCTGAAGAAGATGGGCCTCAGCACCCATGTCACAGCCCAGGTTTTGGCATCCGTGGGAACTTTTGACCTCCGCGAGGAGGATCGGAGTAGCATCCTTCGTGGCCTGAACTCCCCGGACAGTGCTGTCATTCAGGAGGCCCGGAAGAAGCACAAGTCCGCCCTGAAGAACGGCTACCACTCTCTACTTGATCGCTATGAACTCGACCTTCAATACAGGGTTCGTATGCTTGAAGTGGGCCGTCGGGATGCGGATATACTCCGCATGGAGTTGTGTGCAAACCTCGTCTTGGCTGCTCCAAAGCAGTCGCAAGCCCAGCGCACTCTTGGAGTTGGCCTTGGATCAACTTCTGAGTCGCGAATCGCAAGGCTCGCGTACATAAAGACGGAGGTGGAGTTTTTGCCCAGCGAATTGCAGGATGCACTCAGTTCCCGTTGGATCATCATGTTTCAGGGAATGCCATACAGTCCACGGGCTTTTGTGAATGTTGTCTCCGAGCAGGACAAGCCTCGCAGCATTGGATGTTGGAATGGCATCATCCATTTGCGAAGCAATTCCCTCGAGGACCTCCGCCACGAAATGGACTGGATATTCAGCCAGAACGAGCGATATGCCCGAAACTCAGTTGAGTTTTCAAAGAACGAGAGCACCAAGCACCTCGCTCGCAATGCCGCTCGCTATGCCGATCAAAGTGCTCCCGCCGCCCGCGAGGGTGAGCATTGGAGCCAAGGCAGCTGGCAGAACTGGTCCGGTTGGGGAGGATGGAATGACAGCAGCGGTTACCAATCTACTTGGCAGTGGCGCTAAAAGCGCAACTGTCATGGTTTGCATGTATACAACGGTTCCCCATGACCTTCTCCCTCTGTTGTGTTTCTGTTTGGCTGCTTTGTGAAAGGCCCCTTTAACACGCAGAGGGGGGTGAAGAATTTGATCGGTCAGTTTGGGGTTTTACATCCGTTGCATCCGCAGTGTGGCTGTTCAAGCGTGAAAATGTGCGAGCAGCGCACTTGGACGGTTTGTTGTTTCCTTTTGGGCCCCAAACCGGCAACCCTTGAATCTATAGGAAGCACCACGTTTTGGTCTGGAAACACTTTGGCCGCGCTTTGTGCGGATTCCACCTGTTCTTCCCCCTGCTTGGTCCTCTTGCAAATCCTCCTCACAAAGTCGACATCCACAGCCAAGCCGTATGCTGGATGAGACCTTGCTTTCTTATGGCTGGAGGTCGGGGCAGGATGATTGGGAACCCCATACCTGCTTTTGGACCCCAATTTTACCGTTTGGCTTTATGGGCTCCAAAGACAGGCCGGGGTTTGGCAAAAGCCGGGCCTTGAAAGGATGTTTTTCTTGGTATGTATCCTCTCGGATTACAAGTGATATTGACTTCCGAAACTTGCGCGGCACGTGCAAAGAGGTGCGTGATATCTCGAGCGTCCTCGCACTTCCAAATCAGGGCGTGGTGCTGTTTTTGTTTTCTGGTGCCAGAAATAGGCGGTCAAGAAATGCTTGACCGCTACTGGGTGTACGGGAAGTGGCGCTTCAGATCGTCCTCAACTCATTTATGACACCTGTGTCTCTTTCTAGGGCAACCCCACCCCCCAAGAAAAAGGTGGTTTTCCCTTGGTGTCCGTTTAAGCCCACAAAAAAACAAGGGGTGCCACCAGAAAGCGACAGACCCGTCAGGGGCATGCGAGTGGGATCCCCAAATGATAAATACAGGAAGCTACATACGCACAGGCGATATGAGCCTCCCTCTGTTGGATTGGCCCCTGTAGGCTTCGTCATTGATGCAGGAATCCCGGATTTTCGGTTGGTGAATTATGAAAGTTCACTGATTTTGGCCAGCTGACCTGGGGTTCAAATGAGCTCGGGCAATGGTTGTCCCTCAGCTCAGGTCTCCAAAGGTTGATGCCCCATTTGTTTCACCCATTGTTCGTTTGAGAAGCCACTAAAATCCGCTGGGGTTTGTGAGAATCAGGATTCTTGGAACTTCGGCGCGCTGAGGCGGCCATCACATTGACCCTGCGTACGGCCACCAAGCGGGCAGATGGTGCTCCAAAGGGTTGCAGAGCCAAAGAAGCCACAGACGTAACAAAGAAACCACAGAAACCAACGTGGTTTGAGTGTCACAGGCCATGTTGGAAATTGAGTTCATTCACCAAACATCATTTGTTGAATAGTTTGTTTGTTCGTTGGTTCCGTTCGTTTTTGGAACCCGGGGTTGGGAGCCATGAATCCTGAGTAGCCATGCACTCACCTGTCTGGACATCCCTCACAGCTGAAAAAGGGGCAACCCTTTTGGAAGATTCCCCCTTTTACCAATTAAGGGACACGCAGGGAATACAGACTGACTGAGTAGTACCTGCACTTTGAAACCATGGGAAACAATTGTTTGTTGTTGGTAACAGGAGAATCATCGGAAGCCAGGGTTTCTTAGGTGCAGGATTTCGTCCATCCACAGTAGGTCGGTGTCATTTAGACCTCGCAGGATCATTTCACCTCAGTCCGCTGCTGGGCGGGTTGCTATTTCCCCTTTGAACAAAATCCGTTGCGATGAAAGATGTGTTTAAACAATCAAGCCCTGATTTTTTTATTCCAAGGGCGGGAACGAAAGGAGCTTGGGAAGAAGCAATGCTTTAACAAGGGCTCGGGAAAAACGGCTTTCAGTCAATTTGGAGGCAACCCCGAAAGCAGACTCGTGAAAGGCTGAGAGGTTCGTCTCCTCACCTCGGGTTCAAGGGGTGGGGGCTTTACGGAGGCTTTAGCAACTCATGAGGAGGGCTACAAGCTTTGGGACCCATGCCGGGTCGTAGAAAGAGAAGGCATCTTTCGGAAAGGACATTTTCCTCTTGATGGTTTATGGTGGACTTTCCTTTTAATGGTCTTTGACAGTATGGGGAAAGAAAGGTACCCTCCCACCCACATTGCCATGAAAGTCAGGGAAAAGCTCCGATGCAAACCCCGAATTGGTGGCTGCATGTTTCTCGAATTTCTGCTCAACTCGTGGATGGACGAACTTCTGCACCAGTTGAAGTGAATGACCCCCCATGCATATTGGGATAAACCACCTGCCAACTAGTGCGGAATTTTGTCCATCCACAGTAGGGGCAAACTCCGAGCCAGTCTCAATGTCAGACGTATGTTGTCTCAGCTAGTATTGGTATCACCTGGTTCCAGTCGCCGCGGGGGCTCTTGTGCATTTTGAGCTGCAAAGGGATCCCCAAAAAGCGGGCCGACTCCATTTGGTCATGCAGGTAGGTATGTGTCAAAATGGTGGCTTGACTTTTGGTTTCCCCTTAAACGGGGGAAAACCGATACCCTCAAAAACCACACGCCCCACGTGTTGCCTCTGCCTGCCTCTGCCCCTTTGGGTAGCCTTCAAGATCCAAGGTTCCTGTTGAAGGGCCCCTAACCTTACACGCTGCATTCCGGGGTTCCCGTGTGGAAGTCTTACCGAGCTTCTCTTAAGTAACTCAGCGTTGGGGTAAACAGTTGGATTCTGTGGCAACGTTTGTTGCCGAATCCTTTTGAACCGTTCTTGAGTAGCGGCTCTAATCTGTCAAAAGACGCCTGCGTAAAGAATGCATTGGACTGAAGATTACTTCCATCCCCAATCGCTGGCAAAAGCGAAGAGAGGAGCAGAAACGGCGGGAAGCCAAATATTACAAGATTTGCCCGTGATTGCCCAAAAGGAAACCAAAAAAAGAGGTCGTTCAAACCGTGGCTCAAGCATTTTTTTTAATCAAGGAGCTTGGCTCAGCCCTCTGGTTGCCACCAAACCAAACATATTCACCTTGGCCCAGCCCTGGTTACCCCCAAACCAAAACATCTTCCAAAGCCAAGCAGCGGCCCCCCGTCGCCGTTTTTTCTCCGCAGCTTCGACGTGGCGAAGAGCAGCAGCTCCTCCTGGCTGCAGTGCTCCTCCGGGCGCTGCCCGGTGGGCCGCTGCTCGCCTGGGGGCTGAGCTGAGAAGGCGGTGATTCGGGTTACCCCAAAATGGAGCCCTGGTAAATGGACGCATGGACCAGAATCTTCTTTTTTTTGTTTGTTTAATTTTGACCCATACTGCCAAAGTTCCTCCCCCCCAAAAGTCGGAAGGCCGACTTTTGGGTTGCAACCTCCATCAATCAATACTTCTTCCTAAAAGGAATGATGCGACCAACAAATCACGCCCCGCATTGGTGAGGCATATTGAGGCGACTTCGTGTGAACAGGGGTCTGCTTGTTGACTTGAACAACGGAGTTGGCTCTACTTTTGGGGACTATGAGCCTGGGTGTCAGTCAAATTATCGGGGCGAGACAAATCGGGATTTGAAGCAGGGGAGCCATAGCATCATGAGACCATTCACGGGTCTCCCTGACAAAAGCACACAGTGCTCGCTAGTGTTCTGCTCAGAAGGGACAATGGCCTGGACCTAAACGGTTCCGCTGCCATTGCGTTCAAGCAACAACATCCTGATAAAGCTCTTCCTGTTGGTGAGCTCGCCCCAGGCAATCGCAGCAGATGGCTCCTGACGCACAGAATCTCTATGAACCTCAGTTCGTCTTACATTCTGCAATGTCCCGCCATTACCGCTTTGGTGGTGTTGTGACTTGTGCGCATAAATGTGGCCGTTGCGTGGACCGCCCTCCCAGTCCCGACAATGTACGCTGTGGCAGCTGTGGTCACACATGGTGGAACCCTGATGTACTTTCCGAATGCAGGCAGTGCAATGCCTTCGTGTACGAGTGTACCTCCTGCCTGAAAGCTGCTGGGGGCTTCAGAAAATCCAATTCAGCTGAGTATTGCCGATCTTGCTGGATTGAGTGGCAGCGGGAGAAACATTTGCGTGAGCATACCTATGCTGTCACACTGCATACTCAGCAGCCTCCCCAACAAATGATTGGAGAAAACTCTGTGGACACCTTCTCGCTCCGATGCTGCAATATGTCAGGCAAGGACATCTTTTCGGCTGACGCAGCTGCAGACATGAGTGTAGGAGAAATCCGAGAGGCCTTGAAGGAGAAAGTGGGCGTCGAGATGCGATTGGCACGAGATGGAAAGTTCTACACCGCTGAAGAGTTCTCCGGGTGGTACACTGCGACGTATGGCACGCACAGTGAGGAACGTTGCCAGCATGCTTGGGAAAGTGCTTATAGCCTGAAGCCCGCCAGCAGTCTCTTGCTGCTCTTGCCTAATGGTGTCAAGCTGGATTCAAGCCATGATGATCGAAGCATTTTGAGCGTCATCAATGATCACGTGAATCATGAGATGTGGACAGGAACGTCTTGAGCATCTTTCGCAAAGCTCTGGCAGGTGGATCTCTCTACCCACCTTGGAGAGTGCATGTTGCTTCAGTTTGAAGTATCTCTGCGCCTCACACCATTGCGCGATCCAGTCCTGATTTGTACAAAGCAAATCCTGATCAAGCTCTTCCTGGCCGGACTGATGCGATGATCTTCGTGACGTCCCGCAAGCCTTGGTACAGCATGTTCAGCCGACTTCCGGGAAGACCCCCCACAATGACCAAAGGTTTCAGAATTGCGTGGTGACACTCGAAAGGATCTACAGTAGAACTCAGGCTAAGTTCGATTTTCTTCCACTTTGCTTCAGCCCCGTGATTTGGAATCAGGAGACCATGTCAACAGGTGAGACATGCCCATGGGCACGCCGGGTCGAGACCTACTTGAGCTCGCGGGCTCCCTTGAAAAAGGAGCCTCAATGGGGATGTGGAGTCATTTAATGCCCCAACAGTTAGGTGTCCTTTTTGGTTGTTTTGCTGGAAAAATAGATGGCTATCAGGGCTATCTGGTTTGCCTTAAAAAGGACACCCTTGCCCCCCTGGTATGATTCCATGGGTCCCCGATGGTGCTGAGGTCTGGCAAGTGCAGCTACTACCAAGGCCCGCCGCGAGATTCGTTGAACGCCTAAATGGGCGGTTTGCCTCTTGCCCTTCTAGGCAATTCAAGGGTCTTCTTGAAGGAAGACATTTCCTAAGATCACCTTCCAGCAGTTGATGCTTTCTTGTGGGGTGGACCATGGCAATGTGTAAGCATCCCTAGCATCACCAGCATCATTTGGAATTGTGTGGCGCAGTATGGTGCCTCATTGTCAAACGTGCCCAAATGATGCGAGTAATGCCGGGGATGCGCTTCGCCGCAGCCTGCAAGAAATTCGACCTTGTGCTCGAGTGTTGGTTTGCAACACCAGTGACGAACCTGGGATAAATAGGTTCTTGCCTGGCCTTGGCAGGTTACACGGAAGGATCCTCCATCTCAGGGTTCTGGTTTGAGGCGGGCGGAATTCGGACGTCCAGACACGCGCGCGCGTATAATGTGTAATTCATCGCAAGCCAACAAGTGTTGTTTTTCATGGCTCATGTATTTAATGCATGCATATATGCACATGATTTCCCGGCGAATTTCTCCCGACTGGTGCATTCCTGAGAGCAAATGACATATGGGTGACCGTGGGGCAGGGTGAAAGTGGGTGGGCCGCCCGCTTCCATGCCGCGACTTGTGTCTTCAGATCTTTGACGGTGTTTGTTGAATGATGACACGGGGGGAAAACAAAAGGAGCAGGAATAAGCATTTCTATCTAGGCCCCGCAATGTCGAAAGCCCAAGGTCCACCAAAGTGCCACTGTGATGACACTTGCAGCAGATTCAAGCGGACGGAGGCTAAGAGGCTGGAAGCAGCGCGTTCATCCAAGACTTTAGTTCTGTTCACGCGCGGACGTGTTTTGTTGAGAGCTTGGTTTGTTGGTTCAGACGCCGGTCTTCCTTATAACGTTGCTAGTACAACTCGCGGTTTGACTCATCATCCATTTTGTTGGACAATGCTTGGCTCCTTGGAGCTTGTCTGCGATGATTTTCCCAGACATCTTTGGAAAGGCCAAGTGAAAGTGAAGCTTCCTTTGGCGGAACATGGTTTTCAATTTCGATGGTTCAATGGGACATTCTATGTGGACCTCTGTAAATGGGAACCCGCAAAATTGGTGGGTTTCTTTTGGTGGCCATTTCATGACCACCGTCAAAAGTGGGCCCCTATCCTGTAGGACAGTTTCCCCGTTGCCCAAATGCCCTCCTGAGTGGAGAAGAGCGCGGGACTCTCAGGACAAGGTCAGCCTGGGGGACATGATCCAGCACAACCCGCAGGTCAAAGCCAGGCGAAAGGGGGCGGGGGACATGGCCTTTTGTCCGAGAAAACCAAAAAACGGCCGATCAGCGGGTTGGGAAAATTACGGGACGGCCACGTTGGGGTTTGCGAAAAGCACTGCTTTTTGAGAGCCCCAAGGGGTGTCGGGCATCTCTGGACCTCACGCCTAAGTGGGCAAAGTGGACCGGCTAAAGTGTCAGGGAGTTTAAGACTGCCTGCTTGGAAACATGTGCGTTTGTCCCCCCAGAAGTAGTTGCTTCCTCTGCCAATCTGTGCACCCAAAAGGAGACGGCGGTGCTGGTAAGGGAGAGACGAATCATCTTTCTGCAAGAGGGGCCTTGGACCGGCCTTGGATACCCCGCCCAGAGTGTGTCGACTTGCTCGGAGCCAGAAAGGGAGGTCCACCAAAAGGATATTCATGTAGCTTCGCATGTTTGGGGGAATTGGTTTGTACTTGACGACTTGTCTTTAGCTGCGCGAGTTGTGGCTGGATACCTTTCATGTGCGAGAAACCGCAATGGATGTTTTGGTTTGGCTGACAGGCAAACTTTGAAGTACGAAAGGACTTGGTCGCGTGGTTTCCCAAGTGAAACACCGCCCTTGTTACTGTAGGCATCGTGAACAAGCCTTCATTTCTACACCCACCTTTGGGATATTTGATATTTGTTTTGCGCCCGCGCAGAAAAGGATGCGGGGATGGGGGGGAGATATTGCACCAAATGTGGCGCGCGCGCGCGTGTGCGTGCGTGAGTATGGCGCATAAGAAACCCAAAAAAAACACTTCAATTAATACAAATTCATGAAAGAGAGCAATTGCCAAATACAACACAAACACATCAGCTTAGTCTGGTCTTTCCGAATTCTCCTCGACTAAGCTTTCTTTGTTGAGAAGGCTCAGTGTTCCTTATTCCTTATTTGTGTCTCTCGTGTTCTGCCTTGCTTCGTTTCACGAAGTGTACAACTCCATTTCCAAAGCGTGCTTCCTATATTTCGCTCTTTCCGGTGCTTATGACAGTTCACGTTTTCTATTTACGAGATCCATCAGGATCGTAGCATCACGCTTTGAAACGAAGAGCCATCTAGTAGCAAAGGAGAACTATGTTTATGAAAGGCCAATGACAGGAATCGAACGAATGAACAGGACATGGTCATGAAATGAACACAGTCATGGAAAGCGGCGTGGAACACATGAAAGAGAATGGTCACACAATTACAAAGGGAATAGCAAAAAATAGCAGCGGAAACAAACACCTGAAACGGGAGTTGTAAGGACACGGAAAGGACATGAACAAATACCGAAAGGGACATGGAAGACATGTCAAGGAATTGGAAAGGGCACTCGCCGCTGTAAAATGCTTTACACGGGAAATTGCGAAACGGTTACTTTTTCCGGCCCGGGCTGGCCTGAGGCACTTCTAGCTAGGAATGGAGAGTAATGGAATGACGAATTGGAATTGGAGAACACATGGAAAGTAACGGAAAGGAAGAGCAAAGCGATCAAATTTGAACAAACCTAGTGACTTCTTATTCAACCCAACCAACGTTACTTAAACTTTATATCTTAAACCAAAAAGATCATATTTAGAACTACTACGACTCTCTCTTCACATCGCGTTTTGACTTAAGAAAAATGAAAGCGCGGGTCAAAGGCCGATGTCCACTTCCGACCCTTTCTTTCCATGTGAGATTTGCACATGACCGAGTGACTGGCAGTCCGAACGGGTAAGGCGTTGCTTCCCTGGGTCGCTTTTGTGCGATACATGCATGCTTTGTTGCTTGCCCTTCTTGCTTGCTTGCTTGCTTGCCTTGCTTGCTTCCTCGCTCGCTCGCTTCCTCGCTCGCTCGCTCGCTTGCTTGCTCGCTTGCTTGCTTGCTTGCTTGCTCGCTCACTCGCTCACTTGCCCGCTTGCTTGCTTGTTTGTTCGCTTGTTGGCTTGTTTGCTTGCTTGCCTTTCTTGCTCGCTCGCTCGCTTTCTTGCTTGTTTCTTCTCCTGCTTGCTCGCTTGCCTTTCTTGCTTGTTCGCTCGCTCGCTTGCTTGCTCGTTTGCTTGCTCACTTGCTCGCTCGCTTGCTTGCTTGTTTGTTACCTTGCTTGCTCGCTTCCTTCCTCGCTTGCTTGCTTGCTCGTTTGCTTGCTTGTTTGTTGGCTTGCTTGCTTGCTTGCTCGCTCGCTCGC
The DNA here is from genome assembly GCA_963377175.1 of Effrenium voratum. NCBI lineage: Eukaryota > Dinophyceae > Suessiales > Symbiodiniaceae > Effrenium > Effrenium voratum. The sequence goes on from CAUJNA010000463.1 coordinate 197,482, forward strand.
TCACTTGCTCGCTTGCTTGGTTGTTTGTTCGCTTGTTCGCTTGTTTGCTTGCTTGCCTGTCTTGCTCGCTCGCTCGCTCGCTTGCTCGCTTGCTTGCTTGTTGGTTCGCTTGTTGGCTTGTTTGCTTGCTTGCCTTTCTTGCTCGCTCGCTCGCTTTCTTGCTTGTTTCTTCTCTTGCTTGCTCGCTTGCCTTTCTTGCTTGTTCGCTCGCTCGCTTGCTTGCCTTTCTGGCTTTCTCGTTCGCTCGCTTGCTTGCTTGTTTGCTCGCTCGCTCGCTCGCTTGCTTGTTTGTTTGCTTGCTTGCTTGTTTGGTCGCTTGTTTGCTTGTTTGCTTTGCTCGCTTGCTTGTTTGCCTTTCTTGCTTGCTCGCTTGCTTCCTCGCTTGCTTCCTCGCTTGCTTGCTTGCTTGCTTGCTCGTTTGTTCGCTTGTTCGCTTGCTTGCTTGCTTGTTTGTTGGCTTGCTTGCTTGCTTGCTTGCTCGCTCGCTCACTTGCTCGCTTGCTTGCTTGTTTGTTCGCTTGCTTGCTCGCTTGCTTGCTCGTTTGATTGCTCACTTGCTCGCTCGCTTGCTTGCTTGTTTGTTACCTTGATTGCTCGCTTGCTTCCTCGCTTGCTTGCTTGCTCGTTTGCTTGCTTGTTTGTTGGCTTGCTTGCTTGCTTGCTCGCTCGCTTGCTTGCTCGTTTGCTTGCTCACTTGCTCGCGCGCTTGCTTGCTTGTTTGTTACCTTGCTTGCTCGCTTGCTTCCTCGCTTGCTTGCTTGCTCGTTTGCTTGCTTGTTTGTTGGCTTGCTTGCTTGCTCGCTCGCTCGCTCACTTGCTCACTTGCTTGCTTGTTTGTTCGCTTGTTCGCTTGTTTGCTTGCTTGCCTGTCTTGCTCGCTCGCTCGCTCGCTTGCTCGCTTGCTTGCTTGTTGGTTCGCTTGTTGGCTTGTTTGCTTGCTTGCCTTTCTTGCTCGCTCGCTCGCTTTCTTGCTTGTTTCTTCTCTTGCTTGCTCGCTTGCCTTTCTTGCTTGTTCGCTCGCTCGCTTGCTTGCCTTTCTGGCTTTCTTGTTCGCTCGCTTGCTTGCTTGTTTGCTCGCTCGCTTGCTTGTTTGTTTGCTTGCTTGCTTGTTTGGTCGCTTGTTTGCTTGTTTGCTTTGCTCGCTTGCTTGTTTGCCTTTCTTGCTTGCTCCCTTGCTTGCTTGTTTGTTCGCTTGCTTGCTGGCTTGTTTATTTGTTCGCTTGTTCGCTTGTTTGCTTGTTTGCTTGCTCGCTTGCTTGCTTGCCCTTCTTTCTTTCTCGTTCGCTCGCTCGCTCGCTTGCTTGCTCGCTTGCTTGCTCGCTTGCTTGCTTGCTCGCTTGCTCGCTTGCTTGCTCGCTTGCTTGCTTGTTTGTTCGCTTGTTGGTTTGTTTGCTTGCTTTCTTGTTTGTTCGCTTGTTGGCTTGTTTGCTTGCTTGCTTGTTTGCTTGCTTTCCCGTTTGCTTGTTTGTTTGTTTGTTTGTTTGCTTGCTTGCTTGCTTGCTTTTTCCTTGTTTGTTTGTTTGTTTGCTTGCTTGCTTTCCTGTTTGTTTGTTTGTTTGCTTGCTTGTTTGCTTGTTTGTTTGTTTGTTTGTTTGTTTGTTTGCTTCATGTTTTTGTTCGTGTGTTTGTGTGACTCAAGCCAGTTTCACCCGTTTTGGGTTCCGTGACAACCGGAGCAGGTGAGGGGGGGCGTTTTTGCAGGATGGGCTGCCACTCGAACGAGAACAACCTGTTCTTCACTCAGAAGGCGCGAGGAAGAGGTGCCGAGACTGGCTCCGGACTTGCGCGATGGGCTTTGCCTTGCGTGGATTGCACGCCCGCTTAACCCCGCTGCAAGTAAACCTAGTTAGCCCTTGGAGACCAGGTCAACCCACAACCCCCCTAGTCAACCCTAATTTACTCCCTTGTTACTAGCTTTCCAACCAGTCAAATTCTAGCCCACCCCAGACCTTGGATTCGGGGGAGGGGTTTCCCTTGAAGACGCACTCCTCCGTTAGTGTTTCCTTTTTTTTCTTTTTTCGTGGATGAGTTTCTCTTGAATATGCGCATGCGCACAACTGAGTGTCCGATTTCCATGCGGAACCACTGGGCCAGTACAGAGAGGCAAGGAGCGTGGGGGTTGGACTGTCGAAGAAGAGGATCGCACTGACATTGCACATTGAGCTTCCCGTACTCAATTTCAATATGGCATTGTAAGAGCAAGTTGGGCCCTCGCATCCACATTGCGATGAAACCAGTCAGTGCGACTCCTTGAAATGAACAAACTAGGGACTTCCGTTCGTCAGGTAAGCCGCAGAAAAGTGGGAGGGTACGCAATCAACTCTAGAAAGCGTTTTTGCTGCTCCTTTTGTCGGACCAACTCCCCGTGTTTTTTTTTGACTGGAGGCCAACGGCATCATGGGCATCGGCCCTTCCTCGCTGAGCGGGGAGGGGATCCTGGAGAAGATCTTCAAGGACTGAAGTTCTTGGTTCTTGGGGGGGGGGGAGTGCTTCGGGTGGTGACCTTTTCGCCTTTCTAAAGTTGACCCAGGATTAATAAACCCGTCCCATTATTAGGGGGGTGTTCCCTCCAAAAGTGATGAATCCCCACTAAAAGGGGACACCCCCTTATCAATCAACGGGGTTTATTAATCCGGGGTTAACATTGTTTGGACTCTCTCTTGAGTCAACTACCAAAAAGGTGCCATTCAAGGTCTGGGTAGGGGTGGGGGGGTCGGGTTTTGTGTCTTGTTTTCGGGTACCGCCTTCTGCTTGTTTCCAGGGAAGCCAACGGGAAATTTGATTGGTGTTGAAATGGTGCTTTGTAGGGAAGAGAGATTAATCAACCTGCCGGATATATGGTCTTTTGTCCCGCAAAAGTGATCCGGAGACCCCTTAAAATGGGGTTCCCACCCCATGAATCACCCAGTGGGAATGTTCCCATCAGGGATTCTCCAAGCCTTTATGAAAGCAATCCTCACCGTGGGGGTGGGATCCAAAGGTATGTTCGAGGAGGGTTCCGTTTTCGGCCGCAGGACCGGGAGCACGTGAGCCACAAAGTTTTCTCTATCTGCCTTGCAGAGCCCGGGTCTCTGGGGGTCAAGGTGGGTGCACCAAATGGCCAGGTGATCGATGCATGCCCCCCCCCGACAGTTGATTCGCCTTGTAGTTATGCCAAACTGGTCAACTGTGGTGCTTTGCAATTAAAGCGGCCTCCCCTTTGCGCTTGGTGTTCAAGGTGAACAGAGGGCACTCCGCAGCCAGTTTTCTTTTGGTTGTGGGCTGTTCGGCGCTGTTTGTTTTTCCCAGGCTGTCGTCATTCCCGGGGGGAACACCTCCGAGCCACTGGGCCAAGGGCCAGATTGGATGTCTGTTTCGACGGGCAAACGTATCAGGGGCTTTTTGAAGCAAGCAAGCAGAAGGGGAGGGGGCTGGCAATCTGGCGGGGAGCTCTCAACATCCCTTACGGCACAATATTACTTGACATCACACCTCACTGCGTCACATCAATACAATTATATATTCTCACACACACACACCGCTGCTGCGCATGTTTTATTTCACTGAACAAAACATACTAGGACATCACATTACGCACCATGCCATACATCAGTTGCTGCGGGGTACCCTGACAGTACGCAACATCACATGACAAAATGGAAGGGATGGGAGAGTTGTGAACCAGACATCCACATTGGGAGTCACCGCCCAGCTGTGAGTCTTTCAGCACCAAATCGAGCAAACAGTTTAGCAACAGTAACAGTTTAGCACTTAATCAAAATTCAATCCCATGGACGGCTTGGCGGGGTCTGCTATGGACATGTACCTGACGGGTTGAATTGTGAGCTAGCCATTTGGCCCAGGTGGGGTGGCCAGTTCAACGTGGGTGGCTACGATACCTCGCACCTGGGAGCAGAGAGAGTGAGCTCCTGTCCACTAACATGGAACCTCAGTCAGGTTCCATGTTATTGGACAGGGGGACTTTCAACCAGGCTGCCTTTAAGCTTTTGCCTTTGGCTTCCGGAGCTTGACAAGGGGGCCTTGGTTGCCCTTAGGCTCTGCTTGGCCGAAACAACCTTTCTGGACACCAGTTTAGGCAGAGACCGCTGCGGACTTCTCACTCGAGGACAACCGTAAATATTTGGGTCCTTAATATTTCCCTTGGGAGGATCAACCAGGGCTGCCTATAAACTTTAGAGCCTGCGGCTCAGTCTGCCGACATTGCACCCTTGCGTGTCCCTTTAAGTTCGCCTGCGTTGGGCCGAGGCAGGGTTTGCATTGCGTTTGCATTGCAGCGTCATTTCCCCCCGAGTTGCCTTTATGTCCTTGCACTTCGCTTGCAGTACCCATCTATTGTCGCTTTACTAGCCCTTCAAATCCCACGCGTCTCCCCTTGCTTTCCCCTTCATGTCCTTTTTATGTCCCGTCATTTCCTATCATTTCCCCTCATTTCCTTCCAATTCCCCTTCATTTCCCTGTCCTTTTCCCCACTCCACCGTCATTTCCCCTCCTTCATGTCCCCTGTATTTTCCCTTGCATTTCCTGAAGGAGGCCAAGAATACTGAAAAAACACGGTAGTTTTCAACGCTTTCGCTGAAAGGCGGTGGAAACACTGTGCTTGTCAATGTTTTCGGCAACAGGAAGCGGAAGACACGAGCTGGCAGAGAGCAGGGGGATTCGAGCCTGAGACCCTGTTTTTCCACACCGGCTCCGGAAGACTATTTTTAGTGGAACGTTGCCGCGTCCGACACGCCAACGCTGCGGTGACTCATGTTGAAATTTAAACGGTTTTGGTAGGACTGGGCAACTTGTGGGTGGAAATGTATAATGATCCAATGACCTCTGAGAGAGACCCGGAGTAGTAAATTGGCACGGAGAGCAACCGCTGCGTTCAAGGAGTGAAGTAGGCGTCATTTACTGAAAAGGAAGTCGGATGCAGTCACCAAATCAAGAGGCAAGCTATGATTTTATATATGTATATACAGAACGGCTTGTTATTCATTTGGAGGCAGAACAATGGTAACAATTGCATATTACCAGCAAAGGGGAGTTGGTCACCACATTCCGATGCCACTTGATAAGTGAATGCTGACTGCGGCTGGGCATGTTGCAGGCATCTCATGGGATACATGCTGCCACTTCTGGGCACAGAATAAATGCCGAGTCCAAGGTGAGCAGCGTAAATGCATTTCTTAGGTGAGCCTTGCAGTTATGTTTGTGCCAACTGTTCATTGTGCGGGTCAAACTGCACCTCCAAGGGAGCATATGGTATCATTTGGCGTCTAAACCACCATCTAGTCACTTTGTATATATATATATATATATAATATGGGTGTGTTTGGCCATGGGAATCCCCAAATGGGCGGCTTCCTTTCAGTTTCTTGCAAAGACAACGCCAGAGGAGACAGACGCCCAACGGGTTGCTTCAGAAAGGAAGCCCTGGTTTTCTTTGCCTTTCACCTTTCTGCTTTCTGCACGTCTGCAATCAAGCAACCACCACTCCCCCCAGTTGCTTGAACGAGTTCCACGTTACAAACTAGTTTGCCGAAATCCAGTGTCAACCATCCACTGCTTGCTGGTTCTCAGCAGGGAATGAGGCAATGATCCCTCCATCTTGTGGCTTCCTTTAACAAACGGTTCATTCCCAAACCCCGCAAGGTCCTTCCCTGAGGCCCAGCCAGACTCTGAGTCGTCCGCCTGGCAGGTACCACACGGGGAGGCTGCAGCGCATCCCGCTGAATCCCGGGGGCTTCTACGGGGTGGGCCTCAGCGCCATGAAGGCGACCGCCGAGAGCCGAGGGGTTTCCTGGTGCCACCTGTTGGGTTGCTACAAGAGGATATCGAGTTTTTTTGATTTTTCTTGTGGAAACCCAGGAAGCCTTCCCCTTAAGATGCAAGACGAATGGGTTTGGTGCAAGGGAGGAAAGATGCATGTGGTCCAAGGGGTGAAGTGCGGGAACTTTTGTGGAACTCCAGGACACCTCTTGTTGATTTTGAAGCGGACTTCAGCGCAAGACAGGTAGAGGCAGATGCGGGATTTGTGCTTGGGCAGCTCCTGACAGGTGAGCCAAAACCAATTGGGTAGTGGAAGCTGAATGATCGTACATTCCTCCGCAGAAAAAGAAGCGGCTTGCCGCTCTTTGGTTCTTGGGCGCCGTCTTTTTGCAATCTGCGTTTTGGTCGACTCAGGTAGCCCCAAGCACCCTGGTCTTCTCTGCAGAAAACTAGGGTACTTTCACATGCAGCCACTGTATTGTGCTGATTGGTTTGCATACCCCATTCTCGCTTGGGGGCCTGCAAAGTGACACATTCCGGACAAATCGCGCTCAAGGCGCCTGTTTTATTGCATAAACGGTCATTTTGATGTGGCATACCGACCAGCGACTCATTTGTGCCAGATTCAATTGAGGGGAGCCACAGCTGTGCTCAAACAAGGCAGTGTGCCTATGCCTTATGTTGATGTTGTTTTTGAGTCAAGTTGGCGCTGACCCTCATTAAACAGGTGATTCGATGATTTCATGTCAGTTTACCTTTACGGAATGCCTTTTGAACGAATCAAGCCCATGGTTATCCCTGGTGGATGGTTGATTGGGGGTCATTCCAACGATCAATAAGCCGCTTGCTACAGAAGGCCTCGCCTCGTGGTGGATACGTCATTGCTTTTGCCCTCTTCTGGGCAGGACAGTCCGCTTTTGGTCCAAACGAAGCTATGAACCTGCCCAAAAAGGGGGGGGCGGTGCTTCGGTGCAGTCCCTGAAATTCGCTCAATCCCCAGCGACTCTGTTGCCAGCACTTGCGTTCGGAACCTCGGAGGCGACCTCAAAAGCCCATTGCTGTGGCTCAAAGCTAAAAGGGGAGGCAGCTTGTTCAAACCAATGCAGAGTCACGGTTTTGACCGCTTCTTGGGATTATCAAAGTCAGAAACTGGGGCTGTTTCCCTTGCACCTATCACTTGAAGGTGACGCTGATGATAGTAAGCTACTCCCCTGCACATCAACATGAAGCCCGAAACAAGGGGGGGCAACAACGGAGATATCTCAACAAGTGATATAACTTCTTGCAATCCTTGATCTCCTGGCACGCGCGCGCGCGCGTCGCTGTTTTTCAGGTGAATGGTCAAACCATCACGAGCTGGGGCAGCACCATGATCGATAGCGGCACCACGTGCGCTCCGACTGATTTTTGGATCCTCATGCTGTTCAGTTTGGGAAAGACGCCTTGCAGATTCATGGCCATTCGGAAGGTTCTCCCCCAGTGCCATCGTTGGATCCCTGACTTTAAGTCGATTGGGAGTTGAGGTGATGCACCCGTTGAAGTCGTTGCGGAGGAACCTCAAAGAAAGCCAACCGCTTCCAGAGGTCCAGTTCCCATTTTGGGACAACCAGAGGGGGTCGGCGGATCGCAAGGCATGTCAAACAACTAGATTACATGGACCCTACCAACAAACCCCAAGTAAATGGATCATTTTCACCATGGCACAAATAGAGTGATTGCCCAATGTAACCCAGGTCATACCCCACTTACAAACGTGAGATTTGGTCAACAGTTCAGCAGTCTGTGGTCCATTTGGGAGGGACATTGGGGACTCATGAACATTCTCATTTTAACACCAGGGGGCAACCCTAATTTTCCCATGTCCTCTTTAAAAAAAAAGAGTCAATTTTGGGCAACCTAACCCCATGTGCAGGTACACCTACATGCGGAGCAGCAACTATCGCGCCTTGTCCTCGGCCATCGAGAGCTACTGCTCAGGCCCGGCGGAAGCTGCGGATCTGCCGCGCCCGAAGCCTGCGAGCGGGAAAGACGGGTGGTTGAACACGGATGGGGGTTGACAACATGGGTGTCGCATTTGTTGGCTGGGGACAAATGGATGTTGTTTTTTGGTTCGGAAGGTAATATTTCTTTTTTTGGGCGGGTTGAAGGGAGACCAGCAAAAACCCATGGGGCAGGGTCCATTGCTGAAGACCCCCCATGGTGGGCAGGGTTGCTCAGGGGTCAAAATTCAGGGGAAGAACATAGGTTTATGGTTTGATTTCCTCTAATTTCCCTTTGGCAGGGAGAAAATTGTCTGGCCTTGTGCCAATTAGATCTTTGGAGGAACCCGGAAAAGGAGGGTTGACAATAACGGGTTGGGGTCCCCCCCCCTTGACCTTTAAGGGGAAACCAACCGGCATTATTTTGTTTTGCAAACATCATGATCCCCTTTCAAGTTCCCATTTGAAAGGGATACCAACATGACGCCAATCATGGGGTCCAACAAATGGCAGCCACTCTCCCCAAAACCCCGATTTCGTGATTGCGCTGGTAGCCATGTTGTTGATGAAAGCTCCTGAAAAAGCATGCCCACGACAACCCACAAACAGGACCCGGTTTTAAACAGACTTCCTCCGGATGTGTTTGGTGTCTCATTGCCTTCTTAGCAATGTGCACGCACCCGTATGTACAGAAACCAACGCTCGGGGAGATGAACATGCCCGCAAGCTTGACGGCTTTTATTGGCTCCAAGTTTCTAAGTCAGTTGCCAGCAACCTGAATTGTGATTGCTGCTTCTAAGCAACAACTCTAGGGTTAACCTCCAAAACCTCTTCCCCAGTGGGGCTTGGCATTTTTTAACCTTTAACCGTTTTTGCTTAGCCTTGCCCCCCTTGCAAAACTCAAGGACTATCGTTTTTGACCTTCGCTCTCCCTCCTTTCTCGAACATGCTTTTTTAACCTTGCGGGCTACCGGGGGTGCCCCGGCACCCATGACAAGCACCCTCTAATTCCCAAGACCTGGGGCATGCATTTTTTGCAGCATTCTTGGGCGTTCTCCTGCCATGGACGTTTGGAACGCACGGGACAACAAGCAGCATGGCAGCCAGAACTTCTGCGTAGTCTGGCGCCGCACAGACAACCAAGGCAGCGTTGCGCCTGATGGCATGACACAATTCTGGGCCATGCAAAGTCGGAAGGTGGGCACAGCCATGCCTGCAGACGCAGTGATCGCAGGCGAGTTCGCAAACAACCTCTGCGGTTTGATCGTGTCTGAGGTGAATCGGAAGGACTTAAGCAAAACCTTGCAAAAGAGCGGGGCGATGCAGGACTGCGAGGGGCAGCGAAACCTCCAGATAGATGTCTTGGACAGATACTTTCTGGATCACGCAGTGGTCATGCGGGGACTCTTGCCCATTTCAGCCTGGCCCCGCAATCGGCGGAAGTTGGCCTTGCCCTTTGGCACCATGCTTTGCACCTGTGTCGAATTCTTGTTGCATGCCGACTGCGAGCACAATTTCTGTGCAAAAGCCTTGAACAAGATCCGAGTGGATCTGCATTCGCTGCCAGTGAAGAGGCCCCAAGGCCGAAAGCGCAAGCACGGGGAGGCTTAGTAAGTGTGTCCAGATTGCACAGAGCCCGGCACGGAGAAAAAAGCGGCTGCTCCAAGAGTACACACAGGAACATGCCAGGAGCATGCCCTGTTTTGGTGGCACATAAGGACACTGCCGTGGCACTCATCCCACTTGCAACGATCAAGTTTGGCGCGACCAAAGTTTTCACCAACTTACGTGTCGCTTCCGTTCGGTGGCGCCCGAAAGGTGAAAGACGAGCAGCGACCCCATACCGCGTGCTACTGCTGGCCAAGCACCTCAAGAAGACAGGTTCCAGCAAAAAACTGATGCGACAGCAAGTCTCCAATTGGAGACATTCGTGCCCCACTGATAAGAAGAGATAGTACACGTGATCATAGCCAAAAAGCCAAATATGAGGCTCCTGGCATGCAGCAAAGTCAATGTTCTCCACCTGCGCCCTATTTCTTGGAACAACGCAACATAGACACGGAGACACAGAGATACACAGACACAGAGACACGCGCACGCCACACACACACAGACACCCGCGCGCGCACAAGAAGCAAAGAAGAAAGGAGAGGACAAGAGAGAACAAGAGAGAACAAGAGAGAAAGACGGAAAGAAAGACAGAACGCAAAAAGAGCGAAAGAAAGACAGAAAGAAAGACACAAACCAAGAAACCAAGATGCCAAGAAACCAAGAAACCAAGAAACCAAGAAACCAAGAAACCAAGAAACCAAGAAACCAAGAAACCAAGAAACCAAGAAAGAAGCAAACGGAAAGAAGCACTTGAAGCACGCATGCACGCACTTTTGCGGGTTCTGCCCTCACAGCAGGACGCTCGAGGTTGTTGATGATTCTTGCTCTTACGTGGCTCTGGTTGCGTAGCGCTCGTCTCTTGGCGGGGTGGTTCTGGTTCTGTTGTGGGAACGGATCTGCTGCGGGGGGGAGCGGCGACCCCCCGCCCATTGGTGAGCCATTCTCGCTCTGGCGCTCGCTGGGGCGGCCGCCCCCCGCCCCCTCCCACGATGTTCGGACCGATCCTGGCCACGCCAGACGGGCCAAGGTTGGAAAAAGGTGGCGAGTTCAAAATAAAATGCGCAAAGGTTGAACAAGGGATTAGGTCGGTTGAACGCGTGCCAAGGTTGAAAAACAAAAGGTTTGTCCCCCACTACCTGGTGTGCACTGTAGCAGGAACTTTCTTGGGACAAGATACGGGTAAACTACAACGAGCTCACTCACCGATTCGCAGATTCCTGATCTCCAGTTTGGGAATAGTAATCTGCCCGGATTGATCGTTCGCGTGTGTCTTGGGCTTGTTGTGTGCCGGGCGCCTTTGCAGGTGGCAGGTGCGGCGGCACCAAGCACGGGCGCAACTGCTGGACGCTGACCCATGGCGTGGATAAGCCCGGGCGCCTGCTCTCACGTCAGAGAAATCCTCAACTTGTGGGGGGAGCACACTAGCCTGTCAGCTTCCAGAATTCTTGGGAAGAGAGTAGCTCACTCCGCCAGAAGCTTCTGGGCTGTTCAGCAAGTTTTCTGGCCCAGGGGTGACAGTGCATGATCGCGAAGTTGTCCTGTTGGATCCGCCGCAATGGACAGAGTCACCTCAAGAGCAGGGTCCAGCACAGGCTCGCCCAAACGACTTGCAGTATTCCGTGCGAAGCTAAAACTGCAGTGCCAGGTTGGGACAGGACTCAAGATTGACAGAAAAGCGGGCAATGCGCGAAAAGAGAACCAAAGCCAACATTACGTCAGTTAACAGCACGAACCGACATCTGCGAGCAGGACCGCAGTTGCAGCGGTGTCGAAATTAGCCCCCCCAAACACAATGCCACCTCAGAGGGGCGGTTTCCAACCCCAAACTTGCACAACTAGTGGGGCCGTTATATATTCCGGACGCTAACAAAAACAACATGGATCTCTTCTTGCATCTTTTCAACAGACTACAACCCCCAACCAATCTACCACCGAGCTAGTAGGGAAGCTGAGAGACATTGTTAGGCGCAATGGCTCCCCTTGCTATCGGCTCGATATGAGTGTATCAGCCATTTGTTCACACTTCCCATTCAAGCACGCCCCGCTGCTCATCACAAGGGCAGGAAGCGATGCGCATTGCAAGGAGCTTTGTCTTTGTCAGCTGAACTGGTGTGGGCACACTTGGTTCAAGAGCGGTGCGTGTTTGCATGACGTTGATTGGCATGCTCACAGAAAAACCTTAGTACTGATTGCGCCGCTGGACCTTGAATCAGGTTGCCGTATCAATCAATGCCCGGCCCCTCTGCAACCATGTTTTAACCCAGTTAAAGCAATGACCAAACCGCGATTGATACGAAGGTTCGGGCAAGGGATCCTTCTCTCTTGGGGTCAATGGCAAAACTCTGGTCAAACGCAGCAAGGTTCCCGACCATCATGGTGGTCTTCGGGTCTGTAGAGACAGCCTGGGTGCCTCAAGCATACTTCTACAGGCCTGGCAGCAAATTAGAGAGGTGTTGCGCGCCCCCTTAAGGATGCAATTGGGCGGAGGGGCATTGCAATACCGCGGCCGCTCGATGCTCGGCTCGCTAGGTATTGGCATACCTGGGCCGAAAGGAAGCCATCATGGGATATTTGGAGAAACGACTTTTTGCAGGTGTTTAAGTCAGCAAAGAGGACCCGTCCCCTTTTGCCATTTGCGCATAGTCCAAGGTGTGCTTGGTACCGCGCTTGTCCATGAAACACAAGTTCAAGTACACCAATAGTCACTTTAGCCATAGCATTTGTGTCACAGTGTTCTTACATCAAAACCGTGGATGCGTTTGACAATTAATTACTGCCAATTGTTTTCACGGACGGGGCTGGTCAAAAAATATGGCATGGTGGTTGGCACCCTTTGCCGAAAGCCCCGCTGTTTGAAGGGAAGCGGTTTGGGTGGGGCTGCGAAACAACCTTTTTCCAGATCCTGTTCCTGCCACGGTGAGGCCAAACGATCGGTCGATTTGTTGGAAGGTCCTTGAATTGCCCTGGGTGTAAAGTTTCCATGGGGAACTCACTCATTGTTGCCACAAAAACCGTGGCGCGAACCCTAGTTGTCCCATGTCCCTCTGGGGAAATCTTCGCAAATCGGAGTTGTAGGACTTTGACCGATCGATCCGTTGCCAGGAAGCATTCTACCAATAGCTACTGCTATGGATTCGAAGATGACGGGCCTCATGCCAACACCGTGCTGGGCGCGGTGTGGATGATGCACAAGGCCGGCTGCAAGGGATGGTACACGAGCCACAATCAAAACCTGTGTAAGGAAAGGTTAGTAGGGGACCGTCCTAGCCTTCAAACGGTGCAGACGCCCTTGGATTGTTTACCTGAATTGGAAAGACCGCTTTAATAGCTTTAATACCAGATTTCGATTGTGTCTCACACAATTTACCACTTGCGCGTTGAGTTTGCAAACTTTGTTGATGAGCTTCTTTATTTGTGTACATGCCCAACAAGTCTGAACTGTTTCAGGCTAGCTATCTGAGCAGGTCAGACTGCACAGTGCCAAACATGGCTCGAAGAAACATTTGAGAATTGGTGGGAAATAGCATGATCCTGCAGTCCACAAGCTACGTCACATCTCTTTTACCTTCCCAGTTGTAGATTTGATCCAAATCACGCTGCACTTGGTAGTGGTAAAGAGGGATGTGGACAAGTTCCTGCACGCATGAGGGTCGTCTTGCAAGACAGCGCAGCATGTCAGCGAGGGGTCGCGTTCGGCATAGGATCCAACCTCCCTTTTCCTCCCCTAATTCCTGCTTTCCTCCAAATAAGGCCTTGAATGCCTTATCAGGATCTTATTTTAGTGAGTGCAAGGGGTGGTAGCTGAGAGGGGATCGGCTCCCTACTGGCAGCCGAAAACTTGGCGCCAGGACATCATCTTCGACTTGGACGCGAAGCAGGTTGGCATTGCCGCTGCCAAGTGCCGGGCACCCCAGTGCTTGAGGTGTAAGCGTCGCCGGGTGTGTTCACAGATGAGAGCCCTTGGGTTGATATTGGAGCCTCATGCTCAAGGCTTCTGTTTCTTCCCAATTGGGAATTTCCCTCTTTGGCCCGTTGCCTCCAAAGTTGAGCCTGAGTTGTCACGGGCCCACCTACCAATCACCCCCAAAAAGAGTCACAGAGTTGGAATGGGAAGAAGCTCACTGTCCCACACACGCCTCGAAAAAGAGCAAAATGCAGAATGGCCCCCTTTGTTGGGCTTTTTCCGTTAATTTGATAGGCAGAACGCCGTTTTACTGTAAGTCAATCCTAGTCTCCTTTGGGGGACCGGCCCCCAAAAAAGAGACGGGAGGTTGCAGCTGCTTCGGAAAGGGCCCTTTTTTTCCACATGTGCACGAGTTGAGGATAGATTTTCACCATTTCTGCCTTCAAAGGTGCGTAGGCAGTACGCAGCCGAGTCCTGTCCGAGTACATATATATAATTAAATATACATATATATTATAGGATTCGATTGTGTGTTCGAACACAGGCTCTGCGCACATACAAAAGCGCGCGTCGCCTGCGAGTCGCCGTCGTCAAGTTAAAACCACAGTTGAGCTGCACAGGAAGCATGGGCAAGCCGATCAAAGTTGACCCAGCAGTTGTTGTTTTAAGCCTTTGTTTAGGACTATAGAGGAAGTTTGTCTTCTTCCACCTCTACTTTTTCTGGGAAATCGAGTCGAGTTGGACCCTTTCTGCGGCTTGCAGCCTTCTGAGGTCCTGAGCACAAGGAGCGTCCGGCCCACGTGGCCCAGGCGCGTTTTGGGGAAAGCGCTCATGGCGAAAGACCTCAATTGGCCGCACGTGTTGTCCATAGTCCGACAGGGCGTGATTCACTTGGGTTATTTCTAGAATCTTTCCTGGGCGGCCGGGTCTTGTGTTTGGGTGTTCGGCAGGCCATACATTTTGCCCAATCAGGTAGTCTGCAAAAGGACTCAACCAACGAAAGATCAGCCTATCAAAGCCTGGCAGTCTTAAGGTTTTCCCAACACATTTTCGTTGGGGGTCATGCACTGGGGATCGATGAGTCAAGCGACGTCAAGTGCTTCCGGGCATGGGGACTTGGGCTCGCCTGGGGCCAACGCCAGGCCGCCGTGACCAGTGCCGCACCAACTGCGCCAGCGACCACCGCGCCGGCGACCACAGTGCCGGCCACCACCGCGGCGACCACCGCTGCGGCCACCACAGCCACCACGGCGGCGACGACGGTAGCCACCACGGCGGCCACGGTCAGCACGTGGATCACAGGGCCTGCCACGACAGCGGCAACGACCGCTACGACAAGCACCACAGTGGCGGCTGCGGCAATCGCGTCCAAGGCTGGAAGCTCAGGGAAAAGTTTCACCTCGGAGCCCTGGATTTTGGGCCTGGATCAACGCTGTGGAGCAGGTTCGGTCAAAATGATTGACAGCCTATGGTCCTTATGGTGGGGAAATGGGGGACACACACTAAACTTCCCCACAACATCCGGGGGACTTGCACATTTTTTCAATTTTAGTGCCTCCGGCTCAGGCCGCCGACATTACAGGCCTGCTTTCTTATTTGCGTCCCTTTGGAATTGTCCCCTTGCCCCCTTCCCCTCTGAGATTTTTGCCCCCCTTTCTTTGTTGAGATCCATTCCCCCTTTCCGCCCGAAGGCCTTTTCTCCCTCTGTTTTTTTCCCTTTTCCTCCCTAAGATGTTTTCACCCCTCTCCCTGTTGAGATCCTTTCCCCCCTTTCCCCCTAAGGCCTTTTCCCCCCTGAGATCTTCTCCCTTTGCCTCCCTAAGATCTCCCAGATCGTCTCCCTTTCAGGGAGAAGATCTGGGAGAAAAGGACTTAGGGGGGAAAGCCCAACAGGGAAAGGGGGGAAAAGATTTAGGAAGGAAAGGGAGAAGCTCTCAGGGGGGGGAAAGGCCTTAGGGGGGAAAGGGGGAAAAGGATCTCAGCGGGGGGGGGGGGAAGATCTTAGGGAGGAAAGGGAGAAGATCTGGGGACAAAGGCCTTAGGGGGGAAAGGGGAGAAATGATCTCAACAGGGAAAGGGGTGGAAAAGATCTTAGGGCGGAAAGGGAGAAGATCTGGGAGAAAAAAGGCCAACAGGGAAAGGGGGGAAAGACCTAAGGAAGGAAAAGGGAGAAGCTCTCAGGGGGGGGAAAGGCCTGAGGGGGGAAAGGGTGGGAAGGATCTCAACAGGGAAAGGGGGGAAACAATCTTAGGAAGGAAAGGGAGAAGATCTGGAAAGGCCTTAAAGGGAAGGGGGGAAAGGATCTCAACAGGGAAAGGGGGCAAAGGATCTTAAGGAGGAATAGGAAGAAGATCTCAGCGGGGGGAAAGGCCGTAGGGGGGAAAGAGGGGAAAGGATCTCAACAGGGAAAGGGGGGAAAGATCTCAGTGAAAAAGGGAGAAGGTCCCAGGCAGGGAAAAGGCCTTAGGGGGGAAAGGGGGAAAGGATCTCAACAGGGACAGGGGGCAAAGGATCTTAGGGAGGAAAAGGGAGAAGATCTGAAAAGGCCTTAGGGGGAAAAGGGGGAAAGGAGCTCAACAGGGAAAGGTGGGAGAAGATCCTAGGGAGGAAAAGGGAGAAGATCTCGGGGGGAAAGGGGGAAAGGATCTCAACCAAGGGAAAAGATCTTGGGGAGGACAAGGGAGAAGATCTCAGGGGGGGAAATGCCTTAGGGGGGAAAGGGGGAAAAGGATCTCAACAGGGAAAGGGGGCAAAGGATCTTAGGGAGGAAAAGGGAGAAGATCTTGGGGGGGAAAACGCCTTAGGGGGGAAAGGGCGGGAAAGGATCTCAACAAGGAAAGGGGGGAAAAGATCTTAGGAAGGAAAAGGGGGAAGATCGCAGGGGGAAAAAAGGCCTTAGGGGGGAAAGGAGGGAAAGGATCTCAACAGGGAGAGGGGGGAAAACATCGTAGGGAGGAAAAGGGAAAAACTCAGAGGGAGAAAGGGCCTTAGGGGGGAAAGGGGGAATGGATCTCAACAGGGAAAAATGGCAAAAGATCTTAGGGAGGAAAAGGGAGAAGATCTCAGGGGGGGAAAGGCCTTAGGGGGGAAAGGGGGGAAAGGATCTGAGCAGGGAAAGGGGGGGAAAGATCTTAGGGAGGAAAGGGAGAAGATCTGGGGGCAAAGGCCTTAGGGGGGAAAGGGGAGAAATGATCTCAACAGGGAAAGGGGTGGAAAAGATCTTAGGGAGGAAAGGGAGAAGATCTGGGGGAAAAAAGGCCAACAGGGACAGGGGGGAAAGATCTAAGGAAGGAGAAGCTCTCAGGGGGGGAAAGGCCTCAGGGGGAAAGGGTGGGAAGGATCTCAACAGGGAAAGGGGGGAAACAATCTTAGGAAGGAAAAGGGGGGGAAGATCTTAGGGAGGAAAGGGAGAAGATCTGGGAGAAAAGGACTTAGGGGGGAAAGCCTAGCAGGGAAAGGGGGGAAAAGATCTTGGGAAGGAAAAGGGAGAAGCTCTCAGGGGGGGGAAAGGCCTTAGGGGGGAAAGGGGGGAAAGGATCTCAGCAGGAAAAGGGGGGGGGGAAAGATCTTAGGGAGGAAAGGGAGAAGATCTGGGGACAAAGGCCTTAGAGGGGAAAGGGGAGAACTGATCTCAACAGGGAAGGGGTGGAAAAGATCTTAGGGAGGAAATAGAGAAGATCTGGGGGAAAAAAGGCTAACAGGGAAAGGGGGGAAAGATCTAAGGAAGAAAAGGGAGGGAAGGATCTCAACAGGGAAAGGGGAGAAACAATCTTAGGAAGGAAAAGGGAAAAGATCTGGAAAGGCCTTAAAGGGAAGAAGGGAAAGGATCTCAACGGGGAAAGGAGGCAAAGGATGTTAAGGAGGAATAGGGAGAAGATCTCAGCGGGGGGAAAGGCCTTAGGAAGGAAAGGAGGGAAATGATCTCAACAGGGAAAGGGGGGGAAAGATCTCAGTGAGGAAAGGGAGAAGATCCCAGGCAGGGAAAAGGCCTTAGGGGGGAAAGGGGGAAAGGATCTCAACAGGGAAAGGGGGAAAAGGGAAATCTTTCTCGGGGGGAACAGGCCCTAAGAGGCAATGAAGGGGGAAAAAGACTTTGGGAAGAGAAGGGTGGAGATCTTGGGGGGAAAAGGCCTTAGGGGGGAAACGGGGGAAAGGATCTTAAGCGGGAAAGATCTTAGGGAGGCAAAGGGAGACGAACTCAGGGAAAAGGACTTAGGGAGGAAAGGGGGGGAAAGATCTTTGGGAGGAAAAGGGAGAAGAACTGAGGGTGGGAAAAGGCCTTAGAAGGAAAAGGGGGGAAATAAATGATCTCAACAAGGAACTGGGGGGGGTTCACCAGCATAGGCAACATCCCCAGCATCACTTGCATCATCCGCATCCTTGGCAGGCGCTGATGCGGATGATGCAGGTGATGCTGGCGATGTGCCGCTGGAGCTGCTAAGGATGCGACAGCGCACCCGGGGGGAATCGAACACCCCAATGTTTTTGACAAACTGAGTTGCGCAAGCCCGCACAATGAACAGATTTAGTGAAGCGTCTTCGAATCACCGCGTGGTACGTGGACCCCCCCTGGGGAGGGGTTAGGGGAAAAAATGGTAAAAGTAGGGGGCCTGGGGGGTGGCCTGTTGATGGTTGCCTGTTCTGGTTTTTATGTTAATCTCAAATCTGTGTTCCCCCTTATTCGTTTTGAAAAGAGGGTTTTTAGGGAGCTTATTTATGGTTTTCGTTAAGGTAATCATTTGGGTAATTGCCCCCCTTGTTCATTGTTGGGCTAGGGGCAAACATTTTTTTCATTTGAAAGAGTTAGCCCTTTTAGTAGTTATCAAGTTCTGGGGCGTTGGTGGTTTGTTTGTTTTGTCATCGTTTTTGTTATTGAAAGTTTGTTATAAGTTAAAATTATAGTATAATGAAAGGTTATAAAAGTTTACATTGTTTAATCATATTATAATTAAGTAATATGAATAAACTAAATCACTCATGCTTTCCATCCACCTATTCCATCCCACCAGAATTCAATAATTCGCATCTGACCATCTACTAGACTGTCTTCTGTGTTTAGTTTCCGTATCGCTCCCGATAAGATATAGTGATTAATAATCATAGCATTAAACTGTCCATCTCGGTTTAACTTTTTACCACAGTCTTTTATGATGACTTCATCTGTTAGGTTTTCATACATTTCTTTCATGATGTCAAACCTAACAAATGAGTATATTGTCATCAAGTTTAATCCGCTATTATCCCTAAACCTGTTAATAACATCTTTCCAGAATTCTTCGTTTTCATCAACTGATGGCAAAGGGTGTCTTTTGACGAAATCCTTTATTTTGATTAACTCGTCATCTAATTCCTTTTTATAACTGTCATTATCATCATCTTCTTCGTCTGATAGCACCCAGTTTGATAAGTCAGCAATCACTCCGACATTTTCAGTCATATTTTCACTTAATATAATAAGTTAATATTTCTTTAAGTAGTTTTTTATTTTATGTTAAGGGGCGGGGTTTTTATTGAAAAAATATTTTCTAACAATTTAATATAATGGCGAGTTTAACAAAAGACCAAATAATCAGCAACATCTATTACGACTTAGACGAGGGTTTCGGAAGCACACAAGCGACACACAAGAAGGCAAAGGAAGAAGACCCAACAATAACAATAGACGATGTAAAGTCTTTCTTAAAGAAACAACCAAATAAACAAATCAAAAGTTATAGAGGTACTAATTCCTATACCGCTCCATTCGCACGATATGAATATCAAATATATGTCACCTTTAGCAAAAGACAAGAACGTTCCACAGTATGCTTTAGTCGTGATTGACATCTTCAGTAAATTAGCAGATGTAATACCGATGGAGGAAAGGGACGGAGAGCACGTTTTGAAGGCGTTGAGAGCAAGCTTTAAAAAGATGGGTTATCCGATGTCCGTGTATTCTGATGACGACGGAGCGTTTGCAACTAAAAATCACGTACAGGATTTCTTCAACAGTGAAGGAATAAACCACATCGTTACGAAGACCCACGCAAATGTGGCCGAGCGTTTTGTTAGAACGATGAAAAACAAAATTCACGATAGAGTTAGGTTTAACAACATGAAATGGACCGACGCCCTAACGCCGGCATTGAAACAGTATAACAGCACATCTCACTCATCAACAAGGATGACACCGACCGATGCACACAAGGACGACAATGAAATAAATGTAAAGGTCAATCTTAAACTACGAGAAAAAAACAAAAGAAAGTATCCCAAAATAGAGGAGAACGACAAGGTAAAAGTGTTCCAAAAGAAAAGGGGCAATTACACCGACAGAAAGGAGTATAACTCTAAATGGTCTAATAAAATATTCAATATTGATAAAATTGAATATGATATTATGGGTAATAAAACTTACAAAGTAGCCGGAATAAACAAACCGCTTTTGAGACACGAAATTTTGTTAGTTAATGATTAAACGTATTTCTTGGTGTCTTCTTTATACTTGACTTGATAGTAATCCAGACTTGATTGTTTAGGTTCTTTTATGATTTTTTCATTCAGTTTTTTAACATAAATGTTTCGTTTATTTTTGTATTCGCTACTGTCTCTATCTACTTCTTTTGCTTGATAATTGTTATTGTTATCATATGTAGGTTTAATATTCATGCTCTTTAAGATTTTCAGTATGTTTTCATTTTGCTCCAACACTTTTTCTAATGTTGGAAACAACAACTCTAAACTACTGTCAATGTTCTCTAAATGTTCTTCCATATATACTAAATTATAAAACTAAACTTTTAAAACTAAATGTTGCAATTATGTTAAATCTACTCTTTAAATACTAATTTTTCATTATTTGTTTAACAGTTTCCTGTGTTTCCTTATCACCATTATCGGATGGTGATGCATGCCTTCCCCATTTGATAGCAATATTATGAACATCTGTTTCTAAATTTAAATCACCGTCGTTAGTTTTATCAATATTCATTTTCTTATCATTTCTACTTATTTTGAAACTTGTCGGAATACACGAACATTTACAGTTGCCTTTCTTTTGTATTTCTAATTCATTCTTCATTTCTAACATCTTTTTACACATTGGACAAGCAAACTCAATAACTGATGTTTCTTTAACAACTTCTTCTTTTTCTTCATCAGTTGAAGAAACAACTGATTCTGTCTTATTCTTTTTCTTTCTTCCCATCTATATTAATATTTATATTTTTAATATATTGTATTCCTAACTTAATTAATTCTAATGAATAATAACAACATTTCTTAATTTTATTATCGGTTATTATTACTTGTTCTAGATTTTCTACTTTATCTATTATATCAATATAATCTGAATAACTTCTATTCATATAAAATAATAAATATAAAATATTTTCTAAATAACTTTAATATTATTTTATTATGTCTGATGTTCCAATAATAAAACCAATAAATATAACTGATTACGATTTCAAACAATCTAAATATGAACATGTACCAAAACTACCTTTTCGCTCAATTGTTGTTGCTTCATCAACGGGTGGCAAAACAGTTTTAATCCAAAACCTTATCCTAAATGTTTATAGGGACTGCTTCGCCCGTATATTCATTTTTAGCCCGTCAGTTCATAATGACCCTACCTTTGTCGAAGTCAAGAAATACCAAAAAGATAATATGAAGGTTGATGATGAAAAAGAAAAGTTACATTATGACACCTACCAACCTGAAGAACTGGAAGAACTACTTAACACACAAAGACAGATAATTCATTATATGAAAGAACAGAAGATGAAGACACTACTTTCAATTTTAATAATTGTTGATGATTTTGCAGACGACCCTAAATTTGTTAGATATAGTAAGTTACTTCATGGACTGGCAACGAGAGGTAGGCACGATGCCATTAGTTTTTGTTTAAGCGTTCAAAAAAATCGTATCCTAGCACCAATCATTAGGTTGAATTCAAGTTCGTTGTATATCTTCAAGTTAAATAATGTATCAGAGTTAATGTCATTCATTGAGGAAAACTCTGCCATTGTTGATAAAGAGCAACTGTTAAATATGTATCATAAAGCAGTAGATGATGCACCTTATAGTTTCTTTTATGTTAATATGCATTCCAAAGATGTTAATAATATGTTTTATGTTGGATTTGAGAAATCTTTTAAAATAAAATAAATTCAATATTATAGAATGTTAAAAATGTTTCAAGAAAGAATATATGAAGAACCAGTAAGGTTTTTCGGCGGTGTCGGACGTAGTCCCTCATCAGGGCGAAGCTGTGATGACATACCAAAACAGATTCAAGAATACCGGAAGCAAAGACTACAACAATTAGTAGAGTGTGAATGTGGTGAAACTTTTTAAATTAATGATGCTCCTGACCATATTGAAAGTAATTGTCATATTACTTTTAAGGAAGAAGAAAGAAGAAGGAAATAATTGGAAGAACATTTACGTATAGAAAATGATACTGATAGTGAAGATGAAAGTGATAATTATAGTGATGATGGTTCAACAAGAGTGCCATATGATTAAAAAAATAACAAAATATGTTAGATTTGAGAAAGCATTGAAAAGAAAATTAATATTTAAATATATTATGCTACTTTATGATTTGCAATTAGACATTAAATTCCATGTATTATCGTATAATTTAGGTGATGTTAGATTATTAAAAATATAAATTAGTAATATTCTTAAAAGTTATATTAATAGATTTAAACCAGTATATAAGTCTTAGAAATTGACAATATCAATATTAATACTGGAATATCATACATTGTTAATTTAAGTGAGTTAGATAAATTATTTCAAAAAACATAAACCATTAAAATTATCAATTGATTATGACATATTTGTTACATATACTTCATTTAAATGTTTGAATCATGTTCGTAATCGAACTTTAACATCAACTAATTTATTGATATTTGTAACTTTTGTTCATATTTTTTAACAAATAATGTTAATACTGTTTAATATTGTTAATTCAGAACAAACTATAACTACATAGATTCAACGCTGGTAATTTATATATTAGTTTATCCGATTTTGATTTTCTATCTTTTCTATTCTCGTTACACATTCTTGAATAGATTTGATCATTAAAGTATCCGCTCTTGTTTTTTCATCTACTCTTAAATTCTTAATGTCTTCCATACTGTTATTTTCTTCGTTTTTACTTTGACTAATACCCATTATGTATTATTATTTAGATTTTTCTTTTTTCTATTCCTTAATTTCTTTTTCAAGTTTATCTATTTTATCATTTAATTCTAATACTGCCTTATGAACTAGCACGGGTAAAAGTGAATAATTCAATCCTAAATACTCTTTATCTTTACATACAATATTTTCAATCTCTTTAGGAATTGCTTTTAATACTTCGTCAGCGATATATCCTATATGTGTTTTACCACCATCGTTTCTATCGTGTCTCTTAAACTTCTTCGGTTTAATTTTGTTTTTATAATATTCATACAGTTAGATTTGACATTGTCTATGTCATATTTCAACCGCGAATCAGTTGAATCAACGAATGTCGCGTTAATGGTTACTGTCGTTGCTGTTAAATCTATATTAGTTCCTGTTGATGGTTCAAGTGTATTACATAACAATCTTTTTGTTCCAGCAACTGTTACATTTTCATTAAAAGTTGATGAAGCATTATTTGTAAAACTTCCGGTATTTACTGTTGTTCCAAATCTTATCAATAGATAATAAAACTGAAGGTGTAGTTGAACTATCTGAAACTCTAAACGCTGTATTTGATGTTCTGAATATTACATCAATTGTAGATAAATTAGTTCCATCATAATAAGTTGATATTTCACTTGTTCCCAATAAAATATCTGTTCCAGTAGTCATTGAAATATTATTCAAAAATGAAACCGTGGTTAAATCGAATGATTGAATGGTATTAGTTGCTAAATATACGTTTTGAACTGCTAAATTGGTATCATCGGTTACTAATGTTCCGCCATTAGACGCTATATGATTACTTCTTAATGCTCCACCGGTTTTAACATAAACATCATCAGCAAATAAATTACCCATAACACCAGCGGTTGCAGTATTAAAAGTCCATCCGGTAGAAATATTAACAGCTCCAACGATGTGAGATTGAACGGCAGGGTCTCCACAAATAACCTAATTGAAGAATTAGCATCTGTATTTCTCATATCAAAAGATGAAAAAGCACTCACATATCTGTATAATTAACAGTGTGTATCAATTGTTAATTTACAATCCGTAGCAATATTAACATTATCACAATTAACAGCAGCATTCGTATAACTATTACCTAACACATCAACAGGCTTATTAAATATGGTTTTCCTCACTAATGCATCACACATCATATATTGGTTAGAGGCATTACTAACATCACCAACACTAACAGCAACAAAATTATTATGAGCCATATATAAACCTTCTATAGCATCTGGTGTATATCTTCGTATTGAACCATTATTATTAAAATTCAAATATGAACCATTGTTAAGACTTATTGCACTGTCAGTTCCTATAAACTGAACAGCACTTGTAAATCTCGCTTGTCCAGCACAATTTAAAACATAACCATTAACTCCAACTGCGCCTAAACCGAACCTATCCTTTACCCACACACGACCAACATTAGCGTCTCCTATTTGAGTCTCCCACTGACCTCCTGCGCTACTCATCCACATCCGACCATCACGATTAGTATTAAATTCACGATTAGACATTTGAAAAGTCATTTGCAATCCAACATTTGGTGAAGGTGTAGTGCTAAACTTATTACATATTATAGAACCAGTAGTCAGCATATTTAAAGTACTGTGTAAAGTTGTATTATTACTAAAATTAATAGCACTTGCTATTGCTTGAGCGTTAGTATCTATTTTGTCTAACTTTTGTCCCAATGATGTATCCTGTGAATTATTGATAGTAATTATTGAATTAATTGTATTTGTATGTCCTGTTATCAACCCTGCTAAATTCTCTGATTGTAAAACATATCGAGCATCAGAACCAGTTATATCTAGGATAGACGAACAAGAAAATAAACCTGATACTATTACTTAATATTGTAGTATTATGATTTAATATTATTTTATCACTTTGAAAAGTTGAAGAATTATTAATTTCTACATCTCCAAAACCTCTTTGGTTCAAAAACATAGCTGAACCAGTCAAACTTCCATAAACATAACTATCAAAATAATTAATATTCATTTCAATGAAATTATTATAATTTCCAAATTCTGCTATTTTGAAAGTTGCAGTTATATGATGTATTAATGTCTTATTTAATATTGATGTATCTAACTTTTCTGATAATACAATATTAGTTGATGTTTTATTATGATATAAATTACTATCAAATGAACCTCCGTTCTGTAAATCTGATATTACAGTAATATGAGAATTTATTGTGCTATTTAATCCTGTTATTAATTAGAATTAGAACTAATATGATTAACATTCGATGTCATAGTAGAATTTAAATTATGTATTAAATGTGTATTTGATGAAATATTATTAATATTTGTATTAATCAAATTAGTATTAGAACTAATATTATTAAAATGAGTTGTTGATGAAGCATTTAAATTATTTATTAAATGTGTATTTGATGAAATATTATTAAAACTTGTATTTGAAGTTATTGTAAGATTACCTATTAAAAAATGTATTTGATGAACCATTAACTAAATTACTCGCTATCGTTGCTGTGTTGTTTTGATGAAATAAGCATTTGAACTATTTTTGTTGATAATACATTAACTTCTGCTTATTGTATGATTGAGTTATATCATAAAAACAAATAGCGTCAATCTGTGCTTTTGTGCAAGTATCTACTTGGTCTGCTTTGTTGTTGAGTAAATCAATTGTATCTGATTGATTAGCGTATATGTTTCTAATGTTTGTTACCCCGCTTGTAGAATTGATTTCGCTAATTGTGTGCGCTACAACATTCTCAAAGTTTGTTAAATTTATTGAAGGCATTATATATTAATAGTAGAAAATGATAATATTTATTTATTTTAATATTATCATTTTTATTTATTCTTAATCTAACATCTGCACTCCGGCGTCTCTAATGGAAAGTATTTGTTCTGATACTAATGTTATGTAAATCGTGTCAGGCATATTTGCCGTTACCATATTTCCAGTCGGTTTAACCCGAGTTAGAAGCTGTTGTCCGGCTTTAGTGTTAATTCCAGTATAACTACTATCGGGAACCTTTTCAAAATTCATAGCAAAGATAAACTTATCAACACGATAAGCAGAATATTCAATTGATAAATAGTGTTGATGGAACAATGGTAAGTTTAATGCTTTTCGTAAATAATAGAATGCTTGTGTTAATGAACGACAAGGATACTCAGGATATAGTTTTGAACCTAATGGAAGTTGAGATTCTAAATCAAGGTCGGGATTGTAGTATCCACTGTCTTGGTAGTTCAACTAATACATACGATGATAGAAGTTGTTGTATTCTTTCATAACGTGAGTATCGCCTACTCCACTTTTGTTGAAACTGAGGAACGCGGCAACGAGTTTAGATACTGAACGAACAACTGTAGTGTTAATTGATGACGAACTATCGGGAACTTGATTAGATTGACAAATATACGTATTATATGTGATTGGAAGTTCTTTTGAATCAAGGAGGTGAGCAACATATTTATTACGAAGGTCATTGTCCAGACTTACCAAATCAGTTTGTAGGAATGCATTACTAATTGAGAACTGCTCATTTGTATGAAGACTTGTGTCTGTGTTGCCACTTGCCGGAAACCTCGCACCACCAACTGTAACAACACAATCACTAAAATTTGAAACTAGTTCAAGTTCTAAAACAAGAGGACACGCTTTTAACGGGATATACTTAAATTGATTGAAGAAACCAAGCATCGGTTTAAATCCGACAACCATTTTTCTTCTAAAGCCGGGAATCGTGTAAGCGTCATATGCAGGACCAATATGACCCGACGTAGGAACTGCACGACGAGTGTTTAAGTCATCGTCATACCTCTAACCAAAACTCTGGGCGTCTTCATTGTCTCTTGCTCCTTTTGACATCATGCAACTCATCATGTGATGGTTTCGGTTGTTGTAATCAATGTCTTCAACAAGTTGATTACCAGCAATTAGTCTTACTCTTCTAAAAAAGGAATAAGCAGGAGACAGCGGTCTTAAGCGTTTATTGTCTGACGTGTCAGTGTTTTCAACAGTGAAATAAATCATTACACTCTGTGGGTCTAACCACCTATTATCTTCAGCATTTAACGCTATTTTCAACACACGCTGGCCTGATGAAGGAGTGTAGATATTACTTCCAGAAGGAAAAAACGAGACAGAACGACGGTCGTTATAACTTGCCCCTTTATTTAATTTGAATGAGAGGTTGTCAATTAGAATATCTTCAGCACTAAAAGTTTCCATTGCTATATATAATTTAATTTAGACATAATTTAAACTAAATTGATAAATTTATATATGTTTTACAAATGGATGAAATTTGTAGGTTCATTTTTTTTAGAAATTGTAATTTCATTAATTCCCAAAACATATATATATATATATTTACAAATT
>CAUJNA010000464.1:0-27500 GCA_963377175.1 Effrenium voratum
ACATATAGCACATATAGTACATATAGCAAGGAGCTGGGGGAGAGTGGAGGTTCCGCGGCTTGGCGTGTAAGATATCGCACATATAGCACATATAGCAAGGACGCGGGGGAGAGTGGGGGTTCAGCGGCTTGGCGCGGCTTCAATGCCGGGCAGGTGGCGCAGCGCCAAGCCGTATGATCCGTATGACTCGGCGGGCTGGCGTGTCAGGGAAGAACATGTTCATCCGACATGTACTCCGACATGTTGAAATTAGGCGCGTATAGCGGCTTGGCGCGGCAGAAATGTGAACACGAGTGGCAATTGTTGGCACTTGTGTTGAAGAAATTAAGCGTATAGCAAGAAATCCTGGGGGAATTTCAATGCAGGGTTTCTGCAGGGAATCCCTGCATTCCCTGTATCCCTCTCTTTGGAAGACTTTTCAGCAGTTCTCAGGCGAACCTCTCTCTGTAGAGGGCGTTTTCCAAATGGCTTCTATTGTACCTGAGAGGCTTCTGACACTCGTCCGTCCAGCATTTGACCTCGTCCTGCGAAGGATTCGAAGTCTAAAACGCTGCGTGCAGGCGTGTGGCTGCAAACTAGAGACCCCTAGATATGCGCTGCAATTTGGCTCCAGGTTGCATTTCAAGCGATGTCAAGCTTTGCCAAAGGAAACCCCTTTTTCCCTTTTTTTCGGGGACCCCTTTTTTTGGGACCCCTTGTTTTCTTTTTTTTGTTTTTCTTAGCCCTGCAAAGGTTGGCTCGCTTGAAATGCAACCTGGAGCCAAATTGCAAGCATATCTAGGGGTCTCTATGTTGCAGCCACACGCCTGCACGCAGCGTTTTAGACTTCGAATCCTTCGCAGGACGAGGTCAAATGCTGGACGGACGAGTGCTAGAAGCCTCTCAGGTAGAATATAAGCCATTTGGAAAACCCCCTCTAAAGAGAGAGGTGTCTGCCTCGACCTCGCTTGCCGGTCAGGAGGCGCGACGCATCGGCTCTATCCCGTTGCCACAAAGAGGGAAGGTGCCACACCACGTGAGAAGGGCGTGCAGGACGAAAAGACACGCTGTGCAACATCATGCAGCTGTCTTGGGAAGCTACGTCTTAATGAGCCAGACTGTTCCAAATAGGGACCCGAGCACCCGAAGAGTGAGCTCAGCGAGACAGATGGTGCAGTTCAAGCCCAGTTCCTCCTTTTCCACCACCAGGCAGGCCATTCTCCCGTAAGTGTTGCGGGTGATTTTAAATGTGGGGCAGATGGGACCTGTTCGGGAAGTTGTGCTGAGAAGCCCGGCGGTTTCCAGCAAGATCCCATACTTGTTGAAGGACTGAAAACTTGGATCCTGACTGGAGACAGCGCAATGGACTCTTTAAGGCAGAGAAGATCCAAAATCTTCTCCGGCAACATGCTGACAGTGAGACTCATGGTACTCAACGAACCTCTGAAGGCTGGCGCACGATACCGTTGGACAAGGGTTCTGGCATCACCGCTCGGCAAACTTCCTGTTGCGAACTCCCCAGATGGTGCGTGCTTCCAGGCCAAGATCACCCACCGTACACGCAGGAAGAGCTGTTTGGCCACAGTGCGGTCCGCATGTGTGTCGCGGAGAAGGATGCGCTCTCCGGCACGGGCGTCTCTGTGCTGGACTAAAAAAAAAAGGCCCGGTGTCCCTCTGCATCATTTTTGATGCAGAGGGACACCGCTTTTGAAGTTGAGGGACACCGCCACAAAAATGACAAAAAAAAGGCCCGGCGCCCCTCTTCACCATTTTTGGTGCAGAGTGGCACCGCTTTTGAAGTTGAGGGACACCGCCACAAAAATGACAAAAAAAGGCCCGGTGTCCCTCTTCACCATTTTTGGTGCAGAGGGACATTGTCACGCGGCGCTGGTCGTCCAGACGAGCTCAGTCTAGAATTAAGGTCTTGGCTTGCGCCTCTTTGTGCAGATCTGCATTCGCCGCCAGGGTGCATGATCTCAGTGCACGCACGCCTGTGGCCTGCATTCCTGTCAGCGCTAAACGCCAAAGCCGTGCTGGCCTCGCCCGTGCACGGCGTCTTTCTGCCGCTCGGCTCCAAGGTTTTAGAATACCAGCAAACCCAAACACGCAGCTCCTCCGACTTGCCTCGCATCGCGCCCAGCAGCATGGGTGCGCATCGCCGACCCAGCCGCCGAGCACACTCGCTTATCTAAAGCAAGCAGGGCTAACATTGAATGGCTCTTGCAATGTTTTCAGGCAGATTTGGCATGCCCGCTGCGAAGCAAGCCAATCCTGGCACGCAAAGCAGCCGCCGATGCTTGCGCCGAGGGCGCCGAAGTCGGCATGGTTCGCAGAAACCTGGGAGTTCCAAGAAGTCCAGCAGCAGTGGCCTTTTCTCACTAAGGAAGCCCTTCGAAACACTAGCCCAGCTCGCGCTCATGCGCGTCGCTTGGACAGCCGACAGACAAGCCGTGCATGGCTTGTGCATGCCTTCCGGCACGGATAATACAGCTTCAGAAGCAGGCGTGAACAAACTGTTCACTACAGCATGGCCATTGCAGATTTTTGTGCAATTAGTCGCCGCATGGGCCTATAAGCACAAATGGTCAGTGCTAGCCTCGCATATCCCAGGCGAACACAACGTGTGGGCTGATCAGCTCAGCCGCGGCAACACATCCGCTTTCGACAGCAAGCCGCAAGCTCGCTTTCGTTTTCGCCCGCATGATTTCTGGCCCCACCAATGCAGGCTGTCGCTGCATCCGCCCGACGCCCCATGGCGGCCAGAGCATGTCAGCGCTTCGCAAACGCTCTGAAGAGGGGGTAATAATATTTTTAGGCCGTTTGCTTGGAACCCTGAAGTGGGGGCATTTGAGCTCCAAATCCGCAGAGGGGTGCAGACACGGGGAAAGGACACGCGCTGTCTTTCCCCTTGCACCCCCGAGCCTCAACTTCCAAGCAACGCCTTATAAAGAAAAAGAGCGTGCGCGCATGTTTGTCGGTCGCACCCTTTTATCTTTGGCTGCATGTTCCCTTTCGGATTAAAGCAGTGATCAAGATTCTAACGTTTAGGGTTTTCTTTTCCCTTATGATTTAATCTTGATCGAATCTTCGGACGCGTTGCCGTTTTCTGCTTCAAGCCACCTAAGGGTCATGCGTGAGGGCTTTCCCTCACTTTTTTGCGCTCACCCTCCCACCCTTTGGGCCCAGCCGCAGCTGGCGCCCCAGAGATGCAGCGCACACCATGCCACTGCAATTACGTTGGCCACTAGGTTCAACTTCTCGCCGTGGGCTGCGCCACACACTGTGCCGCATTGCACACCAGCTCGATGCACTCACTGCATTCGGCTTGGCGCCGTGTGCTTCACTGCGCACCGTCCAGATGCATGCGTTGCACGACGCAGCCATCAATGCCTTCGATTGTTTCACGCCTCACAGGTATCACACCTGGCGCCTGGTCGAACACGCATTGTTGACCACGGGGGCATTTGAGGAGGCTCCGCAGAGGGTGCAGACACGGGGAAAGGACACGCGCTGTCTTTCCCCCTGCACCCCCGAGCCTCAACTTCCAAGCAACGCCTTATAAAGAAAAAGAGCGTGCGCACAGGTTTGTCGGTCGCACCCTTTTATCTTTGGCTGCATGTTCCCTTTCTGATTGAAGCAGTGATCAAGATTCTAACCTAAGCAACAGAGTTTCAAGCCTCCGCTTCTTCGAAGCTGATCATCATCAATCATCATCATCATCATCATCATCACCTATCATTAACATCGTTGCGCAGATGAATATTATCATCGTCACCATCATCACCATCAGCATCATCATCCATCCATCACGCACCATCATCATCATCATTCTCGTTATCGTCACCATCCATCATTCTTCCTCGTTGCACCATCAGCATCCTCATCGTCATCCATCATGACCGTTCTTGCAGAGGTCAAATTCATCATCTTCATCATCGTCATCATCACCATCGTCCTACATCGTCTACCACCTTCATCATCACTCATGATCATCATGGGTGGAGATGACGACGATCCTGTGACGGACGATGATGATGATGAGGGATGATGATGATGATGATTATGATGATGATTATGATGACGAGTCCGTGCCATCATGACTATGATCAGTTGACGCGCGAGAGATAGACCGCAATGATGATGACAATGCTGACGGATGATGATGATTCGCGCTATGAAGATTGATGGGTTGATGATGATGGGTGATGAGGATGATGACAACGATGCGGCGATGATGATGATGGAGGCTCACAAAGGATGCTGGTGATGGATGAGGATGATGGATGATGATGATGATGGAGGATCATGAAGGATGCTGATGATGGATGGGCGTGGGTTTCATGGTGATCGTGATGACGGACGATGACGATGATGGATGAAGAAGGTGATGATGATGATGATGATCATCCTCCGTGCCACGACGAGCGCAAATTGAAACGGATGGAAGATAGAGGCTAAGTCTACAATGTCGATGATGATGACGGATGATGGTGGTGATGGATGATGATGATGCGTGATGATGATGATGGTTCATGATAGTAAGGAGGATTGATCACGATGATGCTGGTCATGATGAGGATGCATGATGAAAGTGATGATGCTGATGATCATCCATGCCACGACGACTGTCATCGTAGCATCCTCTGCACGCCAAGCGTTGCCTGACGGCGCAGTTGAAGTGTGTGTAAGATACGGGGTAAGGGTCATGACGCCGATGATGCGATGACCACGACGATGATGACGATGACGGAAGATCTCGATCATGGTCATGATGATGAAGATGCGACGACCCTGATGGTGATGACGATGATGGATGACGGTGAGGATGGATGCTGATGATGGATGATGATGACGACGATGATGAGGATGATCACAGTTGCATAAAGACGACGATGATGCTGGTTGATGGATGATGGCGACGATGGTTTTAGATGATCGATGATCTATGATTGATCATGAACGACGTGACGATGATGATGATGATGATGATGATGTTGCTGATGCTGGATGATGAATGGTCGATGGATGATGAGTATGATGATGATGAATGACAAACGATGGCTTTTCGGTGCACAACTAACAAACCAATCTGATGCTCGAAACTGTCAAAGCCATCAAGTCAATCTGACCCCTCTCACAAGCCAATCTGATGCTCACAAGTCAATCTAATGCTCCTCACAAGCCAATCTGATCCCTCTGACAAGCCAATCTAAAAACAAACAAGCCAGTCCAATCCTTCGCAAGTCATTTTGATGAATTTTCAATTCACAAGCCAATCTGATGCGTTCCACAACCGAAACTGATGAGCAGACCGGCCGGGCGCGCGTTGCCGGGTGGTGAAGAGCCGTCTCAGCAACAGCGGAGATTTGCGCCGCGCTCTCGCGCTCTTCGAGTTTCTTGTCGAGGAGTTCGACTTCCGCCTGCTTGCTCTCCAGCCGCTCGCGCATCTTCGCGAGGCCGCTTGCGTAGCATGTCGCTGCGAAGCCGCTGCGCCATCAGAGCGAATGCGAGGTCGGGGGCGTCTTCGTCCACTCACGTCGGTTTTTTGC
The DNA here is from genome assembly GCA_963377175.1 of Effrenium voratum. NCBI lineage: Eukaryota > Dinophyceae > Suessiales > Symbiodiniaceae > Effrenium > Effrenium voratum. Next base: position 5,529 of record CAUJNA010000464.1, read on the forward strand.
AAGAGCACGAGAGTGACGAGAGCAGTGATGAGAGCGCGAGAGTGACGAGAGCACGAGAGTGACGTCGTCGGTTTTTTTTTCGAGAGCACGAAAGTGACGAGAGCACGAGAGTGACGAGAGCACGAGAGTGACGAGAGCACGAGAGTGACGTCGTCGGTTTTTTGCAAGAGCACGAGAGTGACAAGAGCACGAGAGTGACGAGAGCGCGAGAGTGACGAGAGCACGAGAGTGACGACCGCGAGAGTGACGAGAGCACGAGAGTGACGAGAGCACGAGAGTGACGTTGTCGGTTCTTTTTTTGCGAGAGCACAAGAGTGACGAGTGACGTCGTCCGTTTTTTGCGAGAGCACGAGCGAGAGTGACGAGAGCACGAGAGTGACGTCGTCCGTTTTTTGCGAGAGCACGAGAGTGACGAGAGCACGAGAGTCCAGCCAGGCAGCCTAGGATAGAATGAAGAGACAACATGTTTTTTTTTTTCTCCGAGAGCGCAGGAGTCCAGCCAGCCAGGCGAGGATAGAATGAAGAGACAACATGTTGTTGTGTTCTTTTTCGAGAGCACGAGAGTCCAGCCAGCCAGCCGAGGATAGAATGAAGAAACAACATGTTGTTGTCATTTGTTTCGAGAGCACGACAGTGACGAGAGCACGAGAGTGACGAGAGCACGAGAGCACGAGAGTGACGTCGTCGGTTTTTTTTGCGAGAGCACGAGAGTGACGAGAGCACGAGAGTGACGAGAGCACGAGAGCACGAGAGTGACGTCGTCGGTTTTTTTGCGAGAGCACGAGAGTGACGAGAGCACGAGAGTGACGAGAGCACGAGAGCACGAGAGTGACGTCGTCGGTTTTTTTTGCGAGAGCACGAGAGTGACGAGAGCACGAGAGTGACGTCGTCGGTTTTTTTGCGAGAGCGCGAGAGTGACGAGAGCACGTGAATCCAGCCAGCCAGCCGAGGATAGAATGAAGAGACAACATTTGTTTTTCTCCTTTTTTTCATTTTTTTTTTCGAGAGTACGAGAGTCCAGCCAGCCAGCCGAGGATAGAATGAAGAGACAACATGTTTTTTTTTTTGGAGAGCACGAGAGTCCAGCCAGCCAGCCGAGGATAGAATGGAGAGACAACATGTTGTTGTCCTTTTTTCGAGGGCACGAGAGTGACAAAAGCACGAGAGTGACGAGAGCACAAGAGTGACGATAGCACGAGAGTGACGTCGTCGGTTTTTTGCGAGAGTACGAGAGTGACGGGAGCACGAGAGTGACGAGAGCACGAGAGTGACGTCGTCGGTTCTTTTTGCGAGAGCACGAGACTGACGAGAGCACGCGAGTGACGTTGTCGGTCTTTTTTGCGAGAGCACGAGAGTGACAAGAGCACGAGAGTGACGAGAGCACGAGAGTGACGAGAGCACGAGAGTGACCAGAGCACGAGAGTGACGTCGCCTTTTTTTTGCGAGAGCACGAGAGTGACGAGAGCACGAGAGTGACGAGAGCACGAGAGCACGAGAGTGACGTCGTCGGTTTTTTTTGCGAGAGCACGAGAGTGACCAGAGCACGAGAGTGACGAGAGCACGAGAGCACGAGAGTGACGTCGTCGGTTTTTTTTTCCGAGAGCACGAGAGTGACGAGAGCACGAGAGTGACGAGAGCACGAGAGTGACGAGAGCACGAGAGCACGAGAGTGACGTCGTCGGTTTTTTTTGCGAGAGCACGAGAGTGACGAGAGCACGAGAGTGACGAGAGCACGAGAGCACGAGAGCAGAGCACGAGAGCACGAGAGTGACGTCGTCGTTTTTTTTGCGAGAGCACGAGAGTGACGAGAGCACGAGAGTGATGTTGTCGGTTTTTTTTGCGAGAGCACGAGAGTGACAAGAGCACGAGAGTGACGAGAGCACGAGAGTGACGAGAGCACGAGAGTGACCAGAGCACGAGAGTGACGTCGCCTTTTTTTTGCGAGAGCACGAGAGTGACGAGAGCACGAGAGTGACGAGAGCACGAGAGCACGAGAGTGACGTCGCGTTTTTTTTTTGCGAGAGCGACACGAGAGTGACGAGACGAGAGCACGAGAGTGACGTCGTCGGTTTTTTTGCGAGAGCACGAGAGTGACGAGAGCACGAGAGTGACGAGAGCACGAGAGCACGAGAGTGACGTCGTCGGTTTTTTTTGCGAGAGCACGAGAGTGACGAGAGCACGAGAGCACGAGAGTGACGTCGTCGGTTTTTTTGCGAGAGCACGAGAGTGACGAGAGCACGAGAGCACGAGAGTGACGTCGTCGTTTTTTTTGTTGCGAGAGCACGAGAGTGACGAGAGCACGAGAGTGACGAGAGCACGAGAGTGACGTCGTCGGTTTTTTTGGGAGAGCACGAGAGTGACGAGAGCACGAAAGTCCAGCCAGCCAGCCGAGGATAGAATGAAGAGACAACATGTTGTTGTCTTTTTTTCGAGAGCACGAGAGTCCAGCCAGGCCGGACCCGCGGTCCGGTACCGGCATGGTCACAGGACCCGCGGTCCTGTGGCCTGGGTGTGGGCACGCATGCCGCACCCTGCAGTCGCACTGCAAAAGCACGGTCTGTTTCACGTGTGGGGGGGGGGGGGGTGGAATTCTCGCCCCCCTGACACCAGGTAGGTGCACTGCGTGCCCTGGACTCTGGTGCGACCTCCCAAGCAACACGGAAAAAAGGTGTGCGTCCTTGTCGGCAGCTTTGTTTGGGTTTTGTATGGGTTCAAGCCAGGCGCAGTGCAACAGACCTTTAACGTTTGCGCCAATCGCTGGAGAAAAATTGGTAAAACAGATTTGCTCCGCCAACAGGTCCAGACTACACGGCTGCAGAATCGCCTCAGCACTCTGTTCACAACAGCTTGACGTACGCGACGTGTTTTTGACACATGGCATCACTGTACATGCATGGTCCCGGCCGGCGCAATGACTGGGCAGATGATCTCACCCGCAGTCGCCTGCAGCGATTTGCCATGCCGTTTCGCGGTACACTATCGCGTACTCATGTTTCTGCGTCATTTTGTGAGTGCATGTTGGCGCAGGTGTTTTTTGGTGTGCGAGAGTGCGTTGGCATAAAGCACGCGCACACACGCGCACACACACACACCAACCCGCGTGGGGGCCATGTCGACATCATGTTGCACGTATTTGTGTGTGTGCATATATATATATATACATATACCCATATATCGCCTCATCATTTTCACTTGGGCCATTGGCGGAAAGGCTGGGACAATGGTCGGCCTTGATTGTTTATCAGTATTTATTTGCGCAAGCTGCGTATCTACACATGCCACGCACCGTGTGGTGAACCAACACCATTTGCTGTTTTTGTCTGGAAAAGGAGTGGCGTTGCATTTTTCAGTTTGAATATTTATGTGTGTGTGTGTGTGTGTGTGTGCGTGTACCGCGTGTTGGACATGCTGATTGCAGGTGAGTTACGCAAATTGTTGTTTCGTGTTTTTCAACGCAACGTGCATGAGCGAGAAGGTCACACAAAACAATTGCAGAGCATTTTGGCTTTGAGAAACGCTGTCGTCATTGACAATGCTTGCCATGGTCACGGGACTTGTTGTCTGGTTATGATGACACTTTCCACTTTGTTTTGCTTGGGACACGTAGTGCTGATTTGGCTTGGACAAAATGGTTTGGTCATTTGGGCTCTAGTGTTGGAAGCTTGCCAGTAGCTTCCTATACGCACTACGCGGGTGCCTCGGTACACTCTGTGGTGTTCATGCTCGAAAGTGCCAAAACCCGACTCACGCCAGGCCCAGCACGTGGCTTGGAGGACGCCGCAATAGGATAGTCTCTGCGAGAAACCTTGCTGAGTGATAGACATATCAATGCATTTTGCTGTCAGCATGTTGGTTCTTGTGGCTACTTGCAACATGCACTCAGGACAAGCTGATGTTTGGGAATTCATTTCATACGTTTAGGCCTCAGATCTCACGAAAAGAGCAGGGGTGCTTCCCGCAGTGAATGCAGTATGCTCAGGTGAACTTGTCAGATGGTGATTCTGCAGGCAGGCCAAGGGGAAGCCGTGTTCAGCACGTGAAATGAACCAGACATATATTCTTGTTCCGCTAGAGGACATGGACATGTGGGTTGGTCCCCCAATAACCTCCGATCGCGGATTGCACCGCTTCGCGATTCAGGGCTTCCCACATTACCCCTTTTCCGCCTTGTTGACGTTGGCTTTTGGAGAAGTGTCCTCTTGGTGGGGTAATGTTTCGAGGGGGGGGGACGCCCTGTTATTTGCACTCGCATCTATGTGTACATACCACGGCACTCCATGCCTGATATGTATCGCACCTGGGCTGCAGTATGGGCAGTCCATGCCAAGATTTTGTTGCATTCCGCTACATGTCCTGGTCTTGCGTTGCATCGCTTCAGTTGATTTGCGTCACACATACAATGCGTTGTTTTGCATGATCACAGTACATTGTGCTACGTTACATGACATTGCGTTACGTTACGTTGCACTTTTTCACATGGCATTTCGTTTTCTGTTTAACAAATCTGGAAATATCGGCGATTGATGTTGCGTGCAATCATGATCGTCTCTGCCTTATGGCCGCCGATAATTTTTGCAGCCCTTGTGTGAGAGAGAACGAGATACCGGGAAGGCTGGGCAGTGTCGCTGTTTCGCAAGCAGAGACCAATGGTGCTTTGGGCAGCGAAACGGCAAAGCGGTCCTCAAAGTATCGGTTTGAACAAAATAACACTGTTACCCCGGAGAGGCTGAGCATTTGCACGACGCACAAATGGCCGTCCAAGGTGCTTTGCGCCCTTCACCTCCAGGGCTTGGAGCTTACGTCAGAGGGCAAGTGGTGCTGAAGCTGCTTGCCATGTGTTTTATCTTTGCCGTCGCAGCCCTTTTGGGACCTTTGCGGCTTGCTCAAGTGGTGACAAATTCAGGCCCCCCTGTTGTAGATTGGCCCATTTCTGATGGAATTTTACCATTTGTTTTGACAAATTCAGCCCCGTTTTTTTTGATTTTGGACCATTTGTGTTGACCTGGCTCGTTGGGTCTCTTTCTGCTTGCGCCGTGGCGCCATGCTGTCCGTGCCGCTGGCGCCCTGGGGCCCGGCGTCGCCGGAGTCGCCACAGCCGCGCACCCCGGGGCCGGTGCAGGCGTGGCAGATGCCTGGAACACCTGCACCAAGTTGGGTATGGGTCAAAATGAAACCACCAGGAATTGGACCGCTGCCATTTACCAGGGCTCGATTTTGGGTACCTATTTTTGACCCCCACCCAGTTGGGGGACTAAAGTCCCCATGCAAAGTTCAGCAAAGAATCCCCAAAGAAGATTCATAACTATGCGGGCCTATGCGCAATCGCTTTTCGATTGCACAGGCGACATTCCGTGAGGAGAGTGCAGGGCTTGTTGTAGTGTGGACGTTTTGACCAGGCAACACGGCGAAGCCTCGATGCACCCAAGAGCATGCTGAGTCCCCCAGCGCGGGATGCAGAAGGCTCCATGGAGTATTTGTGCCAGAAGTATGAGGCAGGTTCGTCTGCTGGAGTCCTATTTGGTGAGGTCCCTGGTGCACAAGAGGCGTAGAGCAATCGCAGAATTGACCTCTTTCTTGATGAAACTGGTGTGATTTCACATTGTACAGACATGTGTTGCCCTTCCGTCCACTAAATTGGAGAGTCCCTTTTAGAGGACATGGTCTTCCAGACTATGGCAAGGTGCATGGGAACGTAGTTTTTGAATGTTCGCGTGTAGTGGTAACGTGGCCCTTCAGTGATTCTAGTGAATGTTACCGCCTAACACGTTGAAACTTGTATCATTTCACAATGTTATCATGAATTCCGGTCACATGAAGGTTGCGTATACTCCGAGCCTTTTGGAGCGGATATCCGCCCTTTCAATTCTCTACCATTTTGATTGCTCGTGACACTGCTTTCTCAAAATCGAGGTCCCAACCTGCGGCACGGCCTGGCACCGGCCCCCCGCTCCCCCCACTCCCGCCGCGCTCAACGCGCGCGACGCGAGGCACTGTCGCGGCAGCTGGGGGAGGCGCAGCGCTGCCGCGAGGCTGCGGAGCTGCGGCGGCGGCGCTTGGGGGAGGAGCTGTCGGAGAGCTCCCGGAAGCGCGGCGAGGACCCGGGGTTCGACGGGGACGACCGGTCCGGGGCCGGGAGGCCGGGAGGCCGGGAGGCCGGGAGGCCGGGAGGCCGGGAGGTGTCGGTTTGCGCTGAGGTGGTGGTTGGTGGGGTGAAGCTTTTTTTGGACAGGGAGCCGCCTGAAAAGTGATGGAGAGTTGTGAACAGGGAGCATGGCCTCATTTGTGGTTGGTGGACATGCATCCCCGCCGAATTTTGATGTCCTCCATAGGGTCAATTCAAATTCATCTCCAAATGAGACTGGTCCGGTAGAGTGCGAAGATGGAGAAAAACGGTAAAGGGTTTCTTCGAGAAACTGATGAACCAAAGGAAGCTGCCTTGGAACCCTCCTTGATTTCAACCACAAAATTTGGTTCCCATTGTTTCTGTTTGGTTCAGGTACTACATCAGGTGCTGTGGATGATTACTAAATCAGCGATGATTTGCACCAGTTGAGATGGATGAAGCCCGATGTACTGGTTAATCAACCACCTACCAACTGGTGCTGAATTTCGTCCATCAATGGAGCAGACTGGGGCTTTGCGACCCCAGCTTCCTTTGGCAATGACTTTGCCGAGATGGAGCCTATGGAAGCGCGGCTTCAGATGCGGCCTGGTGCGCCGCATGATGTACCATGTTGCAAATGCCAGGGCAACTTAGCAACGATTGGAGGATGTACACATGCCCACACAATTTTATGTCCACTAAAGGGTCCCAACAATCTTTCGAACTCACACGGGTGTGGCTCATCATTTTTTTGCAACTGGGGTTAGAAGGGTAAAAAGGTCTACCTGTGCATTTCCCAGGCTTCCATTTTGGACCCCCGTTTTTGAGCCACACCGTCCTCGCTGGTTTGACTTTCAGAGGAAGAAAAACATTTGTCAGGAGGCGCTGGTTTCGGAGCTGACGGCGCGGCAGGCCAGGGACCTAAAACCGGGGAAAGGATTTCCCGGCTGGGAGGCCATCATCTCCGATTTGGATTGGATTGGATTGGTTATTTGGGTTTGGTCGCTTGTTCTTGTGGGTAAATGGCTGTGGTCCAAACCCTGCACCCCTGGTGAACATCAAACTAGGTGGCAAATGGATGTTCCTCCACCCCAAAATGGCTGCTCGCCATAGGTTATGCAACCGCCAATCCCTCCTTGGCCGCGCCACCGCTTCGGCTCCAAAAACCCACCGCCCCTTGGGCCGCGATCTTCGGAGGCCTCGCTGGCGAGCCTGCGGGAGGCGGCCAGCCAGGCGAGCCAAGTGGCCCAGCGCCAAGCTGGGCGATTGCGGCAGGAGCCGCGAAACGGCGAAACGCGGGAGGGGGGAGCTGATGGGGAGGGGAGGACCGGGGGGGAAAAGACCGGGGGGACCGGGGGACGGGGGGACCGAAAAGACTGGGGGGACCGGAACCCAGAACCACGTTTTCGTTATATATATATATATATATATACACATGTATTTTCAGCGAGGAACAAGCTGCCGGCGCCTCTGCAGAGCAGCGCTGTGCCCAGCTGGCCGAGGCGCGAAGCGCGAAGCGCACCGCTTCGATGACGGCCGAAGCCTCCACTTTGGCCTGCGCCAAAATAGAGGGAACGACCCTGGCTTTTCCTTGGCTCAAAAGCCGCAATTCCCCTTCTTTCACCCGTATTTCCCTGCAAGCTGCTGCAAGTTTTATTTCTGTCCTCGGGTTCCACTCGAAATTTCCGCAGGTCTTAGGCGCGGGGGACGCTCGGTGGACGCTTCGGCCCCCCCCCCCCCGCCGCCCCCTCCGGCCCTCCCTTCAACACGAGGACTGCAAGCAGAGCGGCGCGCGCTACGAGCAGCTGGTGCAGCAGCTCGCGGTGCAGGACACGGGTCCTCGAAGGAAAGGGGCGCCGTTTGTTTTATTTTTTTTTCATTGTGTTGCTTATTATTATAATATTGCTATTCTTATTATTACTATTATATATTTTTCCTGGTGAGGGTTCAGCCCCTGGAAGCGCCTGATGCCGGGGAACAAAATATTAGTTGTTTGTGTATTTTTTTTTTGGGGGGGTTACTTGGCCACTGGAGGAAATGGGGTTTGTCTCGAGATGGGTTACTTGTGCCCGGCTCGAGCGACACCTTTAGGTAACTCCCTGTCGCCCTTCTCGAGGCAGCAAGTGACGCCACCCCACTGTTTTGGCAGGGACGAAGCTGCGGAAAAGAAGCTGCTCACTGGACAAGCAGTGAGTGGAATCAATCGTTGGATCGATGTCAAGCGTCAGTTGTTCAACGAGCTACTAGATTGCCACCACTAAATCTAGATGGAATCAAACAAATTCCCACCAAGGGGACATAGCCTGTAACTGGCTCAAATTTGAGACCTCTTTTTGATTGGTTGTAAAAGGGACCAAACACACAGCTAACATGGTTTCTCAGAGGTTTTATGGGATGAATATAGGCAAATGTGTACATATATATATATATATGTTCCAGCCCCGTGGGGACCCCCCCTTCCCCCCCGCCCCAACCCCCCCCCCCATGTGGGGGTGGGGTGGTTGGGTGGGTGGTTGGGGTTGAGTTGTCCTACGTGTCGGGATGCAAGGGTGCGAGTTTAGGGGCTCGAGGGGGTTTGGGGACCGTAGCAGCGGGGTGTGGGGATCCGGGTGCTCCGGGGTTGGGCGGGGTTGGTGGCCTGGGGACTGGACATACCTTTATATATATATATATATTATAATATCCGACGAAGCTTCCGTATTGCGGGTAGTGGACACCATCTTCACGACAGATCCCATGGGGAAGAAACTGGAGCTTGGATAGAAAGGGAAGGAAGTACCACGGACACCATCTTCACATGAGTTGTCAAACTACGGCAACTCCCATGTTGGGGGTGGTTTCCTGTTGGTTTCCGTTCAAAGCCCGAAGAAGGGGTGTACTGGTACCATTGGAAAAAGCCCAGCCACCCCCCACTCTAGGGGTTGATTCCCCATTCTTTTCAACCATCGTTCTTTTCAAAAACCAGCTGTTTCCCCTCAGGTTCTGGTTTTCTGAGAAGAAGGATCCCCGGAAAGAATGGAAATGGAAGCTACTGGAAAAACCTATGGGAGCGACCTCATGGGAGTCGCGTGCGCGCCTTTCCGCGAGCCCCGACCGTCAGGACCGCGAGGTGGCGCGGCTCCGCTTCGAGGCGGGCAGCGCGGCACGGCGGCTGCGCCAGACGCAGGTGCGGGCGGGCGGGAAGACGGGATTCCATGGAGGTACCCTTTTGACCATTTGAACCATGGCTTTTTCCACCAAAATACAGGGAAACCACCATTTGCAAGGCAATGCTGCAGTGTATAATGTAAGGATCCCTGTTTTGGTTTGCCAAAGGGACACCGCCCTTCAAAGTGGCGAGTCCTCCTAAATTTTGGCGTGGGGTTGTTTCGAAGTTGGGGGGTCCTGTGTGGATTCCCGGGAGATCAAGCAAGCAAACCAAGCGCCTGGGTCCGCAACGTGCACCTCGCCAAGGCTGATGCGCAGGTTGTGAAGGAGGACCTTCGGATCGAAACGCAGCGACGCTTAGCTCAAGGAGCGAAGCACCGGATTTGTGGAATCAGCGCAGAGCAGCTGTATACTCATCAAAAATACGAGTAAACACGGATACACACATATTATTCATATAACTACACAATTCTATATGATGGTCCCCCCCATGGACCCGGGTTTGGTTTTAGATTTACCATCCCCAAAAGGCAGTAAAACCAGGTTCCATGGCGGGGGTTGCACACATATATATATATATACATATATATATATATATTGCATGTATGTATATATACACACATAAATTTATGTATATATATATATATATATGTATCAGCTTTATTTTGTAGCTTTATTTGTTGTCGTGCATCTTCCGGGCGGTCGCAGGTTTCAACCTAAGGCCAGTTGCTGGCACAGAACGAGCTGCAGAGCCTGGAGCAAGCATTGCAGGTGCGGTAAGCGAAACGAGTTCAGTTCGCGTCAAATGGCCGTGGGTCAAAAATAAATCACCATGGGACCACAGGTTTACTCCATGTTTCCATGTACCAGGCTTCCCCATTTTGGGTTCATATTTTTGACCCACTGCCAAATAAGCCCAATAAGTTTCCGTCAAACGCAGAAGGGCCCAATTGACCATTTGATAGCCGTTGCCTTTGGGTTTGGCCAGGGAAGCTGAAAGGAAACCAGAAGGAAACAAATCCGTGGTGACGCGGTTCGGCACATCCTTTTGTTTTGGTGACCAAAGCCAAGACCTCTCTCCAGTGGTGTTTCCTTTTCAACTAGTTTGCCAAGGAATAAACGGGTGGCCCGTTTTCCCCAAGAACCGGAGAGGGGGGGGGTTTTCTGGAAAGGTCAAAACCAATGGGATCCCATTTTGGGGGATTGGTGAATTCACCACCCATTTTAGGCTTCCTATTTTAGTGGTTGGATTGAATCGGATGTTCACTGGGGGCGAATTCACCGACTTGGATTTTGAAAAGCCCCTGGCGTTTTTGGCCGCAGGCGGCCTCCAGGGACTTCTGGCTCGCCGAGCAGGAGGCTGAGCGCTTGCGGCGCGCGCCTTCGAAGCGGAAGGGAGATGCTGTGGGGGGGGGGGTGGGGTGGGGGGTGGGGGTGGCAAGGGGTGGGGGGTGGTTGGGGGTGGGGGGTGGGGGGTGGGGGGGGGGGCGCCCAGAAAGTTGTTTACACTACAGTGGTTGAAACACATGTAAACAAGGGGGTGGCGCTGGTGCGGGGTGAGCTAAACTGAAGAGATGCCACGGGGTGCGGAATGTCAGTGTGGTAGCTATTGCCACGACCAGTTGCCATGTATCACCGAAGAGCGCAACAGTGAGCACGAGTGCTTCCAAAATGGGGGTGGTGCTTGAGGGTACCCCTTTTTGGGTTGGTTTGAAGGGAAACCAAAAGGAACAGCACCATTTTCGGGGGTCCCCCTATTCTGACATGTATCCAAACAAGTTTGTGAATGGACACAGCCTGCCTAAGGTGCTTGGCGACAGGAAGCAAGACATCCTTGAGGCAGACGCTCAGATCCAAGGTGTCCGCGAATCTATCAAGGAAATTCAGGAGGACAGTGCTTGCCACAGGTGTCCTTTTTAGGTGAGCCTGGTTAAAACTAGATGGCACTGGTTTAGATGGGTTTTGTTCCATTTACCAGGGCCATCTATTTTTCCAAAAGGCCACCTATGGTGCTTGCTTCCTTCGACTGCCAGTGACATGAGTGGTACATTGTTTCTTCGACTGCCAGTGACATGAGTGGTACATTGTTTGTGAGCTATGCATACATAGGTTTGAGGCTGCCTCATGAGTAGCCATCACCCTCATTTCCTGCTTTTGCTGTGTGGGCTAGCAGCCAAAGCGGCGCAAAGGCAAGCTTGGGGGCGCGCGCGAAACCAAGCATCCCAGCCGTTCAAGTGCTACTCGCCCGCTTATAACCACCTTTACACAAATATGCCTGTGATATCACATACGCGTAAATACATAGATTCCTTGGATTCAAACTGCACTACAGATGCGTGCTATCATTGGCTATGCCTTGTGTCATTGCTGCTCTCACAGTTGCCCAGCTACCCAGTTGCCACATTTCGCCCATGTCCGCCGATTCGGAAGGAGCGGCTTCGCTCTGCGCGAGGCACGGCAAAGGCCGAGGAAGATTGCAAGAGATTGGAGGATCGCATGAGGATGCTGCAGCAGGAGCTCGTCCGATTTTGAAAGGGCGTCCCATTTCATGGGAAAGGCCCATATTGGTATCACGGAATGGGTGATGTTCCGCAACCGTGGCACGAAAGTCCTCACGTCCTCTCTTCCAACTGGAGAGAACAGCATCTCACGTCCTGTCGGTCAGAGCCATTTGGGTGTGTCGTTTTTGAGGTTGGATCCCCCAAATCGGATTTATTTCTTGGTTTCCCAGAACGGGGGTACCAACTCCAAAATCGACCCCATTCACCTCCACACCAAAAAAAGAGAGCGAAAAACCACGAAACATGGCGGCTTTTCTCTTGATTCCCCTGTTTAAATCGCCCAAAAACGGGGGTGCCACCTCCCACGGCGCCCCTCCGCCGCGTTCGCAGGAAATCTGCGCGGCGAAGGATGCGAGCGAGCGGTGCCTCGTGGAGACCAAGGCGCAGGCCCAGGCCTCCGAGACGCTGCGAGGTGCCGTGGATGAACAGATGTCTTGGGTTGGTTTAGGGTGGGTTTAGGGTTGGCTTGGGGCTGGGTTTAGGGTTGGTTTAGGGTGGGTACAGGGTTAGTTTAGGGTTGGTTAAGGGTTGGTTTACAGTGCGTTTAGGGTGGGTTTTGGGTTGGCTTAGGGTTGGTTTAAGGTTGATTTAGGGTGGTTTAGGGTTAGGGTTAAGTGTTAGGGGTGTAGGATTGGTTTAGGGTTGGGTTTTGGGGTTGGTCGTAGGTTGAGTTGTCCTACGTGTCGGGATGCAAGGGTGCGAGTTTAGGGGCTCGAGGAGGGGCTGTGGGGACCGCAGCGGGGTGTGGGCTCGGGGCTCGGCTCGGGGCTCGGCTCGGGGGGGGGCCTACCCTTGCGGGGGCGGGGTTGGTGGCCTGGGGACTGGAACATATGTTATAACATTCTATATACATGTGTTTTTTGAGGGTACCCTTGTTGGGATTGGTTTCAGCCACAAGGAAAACTACTATTTTTTGGGCACCGCCTTTTTAGCGACAAGCCCATAATTGTTTCAGGCGAACGGCAGAAGCGGTGTGTGGCAGCATCGTGAATGTACGAGTTGCGGTGTCTGCTTTCTTGGCTGCTGCTGCTGCTGCTGCCGCTGTGACCATGTGTGATGTGAAGCACACCCAAGGAAGTCTACTGGCGATGGAGATGCAGCGAGTGGCTTTTACTGGTGAAGTCGAGACAGCGCGGCGTCGAATCGCCGAGGCTTTTGTCGTGTTGGGAGATGGGAGGCATTTGTAGAGATGGGCATCGCAAGGTGGGCAAGGTGTGTGAAGTGCAAGAGCTTAGAGACTCGGGCTTTTCAGTGACGGAAATGGCGACCGGCAAAACCCCTGTCAGGTGGAGGCTGCTATTGTGGAGTGCAAAGATCATTCCATCCAGGCCCGACCCTGTGAGTGGCGCGACCTAGCCACAGATTGTCCACGGTTTTGGCTGAGGGTCGCGCTTTCGTGATGGTTGGATTTGTGGCACCGGGGGCCACTTCGCGCCTCATTTTGTCCGATCCCTTTGCAGGCCTTCAAGGAGAAGGACAACTTGTTAATGAGGGTGAAGGAGCAGAAAGTTCCCTCCTCAGATCACAATGGCCGGCGCTCGTTGGATTTTGTCGAGTCTTTTGTAGCTTTCCACACTACTTGCACGCTTGCACGGTCAGAGCATGGGTGTCTTTTTCGAGGTTCCCTCTTTCGGGCTCTCTCTTTTTCTTCTTGGGTCCCAAGAAGACACCAGCTCACCCATTTTATGTCACCCTATAACTTGTGAGAGGTTCCTAACATCTTCATTTTCCGTACCCGATTTTGAGACCAGGTTCCTACCTTCAGCGAACACCCCAATCCAACCACTATAGGTCCTGGTGAATTAATTCAGTTACTACTACACCAGCCCCAAACTGGTACCGTTGGTCTTGACCGCTTCGGACCCGTGGACCTGCGGAGCCTCGCTTCTCTTCCCAAAACCGGAGGCCGAGGAGCAGCAGCTGGGCGCCTACTGCGGTGCCCTGCGCCGCGCCAGGCACGCGGAGGAGCTGGCCATGGAGGCGCGGGCGGGGAGCGGGGAGTGCTGGTTGGATGCGATGGGATCCTTGTGCTGGTGCTGGTGCAATTGGTAGGGAATGAGTTGGAATGAACCTGGGGATTTGATTTTCCCTTTAAAGGAAATTAGCAAGGGATGGTTTATAGGTCCAAGCAGTGTCCTTTTTGGCTGATTTGGCTGAAAGATAGAGGGCGATTCCTGGTTTATTTGGTGGTTCAATCAACTACCAGGCAAATCCATCAATGTTCCCAAAAAGGACACCTATGGATCCGAGGGGAAGGGGACGAAATCCATTTCGTACCGCTTTGACACCAAGGGAAGCCATTGTTTGGTGGCATTTACAGGGGAATCATCAAAAAGACGGGTTCTTTTTGGTGGTGTGGGATTTTCGTCCATGCACGTATTAAGACGGGGAATTGGAAGAGTTGGCTGGAAAAGCCGTGGATGAAGAATCCATGTCCAATAAAGGGTGTTTGGATGTTGAATATTTTTGTGGATTTACATCCAAATGAGATACCCTGACAAGGGTGAAACTGTGTTTTGCCGAAGCCGAGGCAACCACTAGGGCAACGGGCAGCGACTGAGGTGCCATCCCTTAGTGGCCAGCTCTTGACAAAGTAATCAAGGTCGGAGGGAGAATCCCACCAATTCTGATACTGTGTAACAGGGTATCACAGAGTTCGGGTTACTTCAACGACCATGGCTAGGATCTGCAAACGGAGCTGCAGATGGCCTTCCGTCGCAGGGAGGCGCTGATGGAGGATATCGCGGTGAGCAACAAGGCATGGCTGTTCGGCTTTTTGAGGCTACTCGTTTCAGGTTTGTTGAAGCGGAAACCAAAAGGAGAGCCACAGTTTTAATTTTGCGGGGTCGCCCCTATCTTGTCGCAAGGCCGTGGGTCAACACCAATGGTAGCATTTTGGGGTAGGTGCACCACCCATTTTAGGACCTATTTTAGGGGATTGGGATGTTCACTGGGTTTTGACCCATAGCCACATACCAGACTTTGGCTTATCGAATGGTAGGCGATCACAGCCTGCTCTACGCAGCTACATCAGCTCCGACCGGAGATTGAAGAGGCGCGCTGGGTAGAGCGATCAAATCCGGGTAGGTCGGAGGGTAGGGTTTCCAACAAGCTGCAGAAATCCGCCCCTCTGCTTCTTGCATGGGGGTAGGCCGGAGGGTAGGGTTTCCAACAAGCTGCAGAAATCTGCCCCTCTGCTTCTTGCATGGGGGTAGGTCGGAGGGTAGGGTTTCCAACAAGCTGCAGAAATCCGCCCCTCTGGTTCTTGCCTGGGGGTAGGTCGGAGGGTAGGGTTTCCAACAAGCTGCAGAAATCCGCCCCTCTGCTTCTTGCATGGGGGTAGGTCGGAGGGTAGGGTTTCCAACCACAAGCTGCAGAAATCCGCCCCTCTGGTTCTTGCATGGGGGTAGGTTGGAGGGTAGGGTTTTAACTAGTTTTAACCACAAGCTGCAGAAATCCGCCCCTTTGCTTCTTGCGTTGTTCTGGCTAGATGCGTTGCAGGCGGATCAGAGGAGTGGGCGTTTGGAGATGAGCGCCTTTGCTGCCATGTGTTTTTTTTCACGCTTTGGGTTGACCCAAGGGTGACGGAAGCCCATGTTAGGGGGTTTTGGCAGTTCGGAGACGAACCCAAATCTTCAAGTTGTTGGTGGTCCTCCTTGCTTCCGACGACCAAGGCCTTGCTCAGAAGTCGAAGGACCTCGAGGACGAGCTCTGGCGAGAAAGGACACTGCGCCAGGACTGACATGTGCTTGACGTTGAACACTGCGGCATGGCAACGCACTTATGCCACCACATCATGTTTGCTCTCTTTCGCATTTCTTTCCGTTGGTGTTTTCAAAACGCCTCTGGCCATTTTTCTTCTGTCTTCCTTCTTCTGGGTCCAGTGTTCTTTTATTTACTTTTTTGACTAGCCCCGCTTAGGGCTTGCCAGGACCTGAAGCTGGCAGGTCACCCGGCGAGCCCGGCGGCCGTGAGCCCGCTGCGCCGCCCTTCTCCGGAGAAGGCGGCGCCGAGCCCGGCGCCGAGTCCTTGGCGGTCCGGGCGCAGCCCCAGCCCTCCGGCGGGCGGCTCAGACTCGTGCTTTGGAAGAGTTACCCCCCCGTCTTGGGGTGGGTTCAAAGGGAAACCAAAAGGGCACCACCCCGTTTTTGGGGGTTACAACTTTTTGAGACTGGGTGTAAATTCTGGAGAACGCGCTCAAGGATGGCTGGTGGACAGACATCCCCTTGCACCCACAAAACCCCCAACTTAATCTTGAGGGTGTTCCACATCAAGACTCATAGCCATGCTGTTTCTTGGCACAGCCCCCGGTTTTTCGGGAGTTGCCCCGCTTTGGGGTGGTTTCAAAGGGAAATCAAACGGAAGCCACCCCGTTTTGGGGTTCGAAATGCTTCCTGCGGCTTGAGACTGAAGGGTGTCTAAGTTTTCTGACAGTTTCTACTGAGGCAAAGCCAGAAACAAGTCCATCAAAGGCTCACCATTACTTTCACACCCAACTTGTGGAACGCCCTCAATATTTAATAAGGGATTCATTGGTGGACATCAGTTTCAAGACGGTCTCTGTCTACCAGCCATTATGTCAGATTTGGTTGACCTCAGTTGGCTATGTGTATCGTAAGAATAATACTCGTTATTAGACTCATTATTATAATTATTGTTACTATTAGAATGATTATTTTTATTACTATTATTATTATTATTATTATTACAAGGGTCCCCCTTCAAAAAACAAGACAATTTCTTCACGGTCCTCAAAATTGTTTGGTGGCCATCCGAACGCAAATGATGTCAACAGGGTGAAGTCATACCGACATGGGCTTTTCTTCTCTCTCTCTCTCTCTCTCTCTCTCTCTCTCTCTCTCTTTTTTCCCGGCGGCACAAGCGGTGGGCACAGGGCTCCCTATAGTTCCCCCGTTTTGGTGGTTTCCATTTGGGCCCGTTGGTAGGGGGGAAAAAAGGGAACCCAGGGGGAGGCTCCGTGTGCTTCTCTCAGGCACCTGCTTCTCAAGACCGCGTGCGGGCGCTGGCCGCCCCATTGTCGGCGCCCGGCGCGGTCCCGCCGCGCCGCGCGCTGCGGTGAGGCGGTGAGGCGGTTGGGCCTGAGTTTTAATAGGGGACCCGAAGTGGAGAACATGGTGAGGTTCATGTCCACCAACCACTTTGGAGGTTCCCCATTGAAATTCAAAGCAGAGATGGCCGGGAAGAGGTCAAAAAAGCCGGTTTGGCCTTTGAACCAAACAGGCGCTTTGGAGTTATTCCAAGGTTACTAACCCAGGTTCATAGCTGATCCATATTGCTCCTGGATACTCCATTGCCCGAAGGCGAGAGAAAGTTGAGCCCATTATCATGGATCATCTCTTCCCGGCCAATTGTTTGTTCTAATGTACCGTACCAAACTGGCCATGGCCCATGGCAAAAACAAGCGCCATGTGCTGTGGCTGCGCCGCACCTTGGCAAGCTTGGGAGAAAAGCTGTGCCAAGCGAGTGCTTCGGAGATACTGACAAACGATACCCTGTCCACCAACATGGAGCCCACCAGAAGGTCCCTTCTAAGGGAACATGGTCTTTTTCGGACCTCTCAGGCAGGACCTCCTGCTAGTGGACAGGAGGGCAGGGCTTAGCTGAGCGACTTTTGGTGCACCGAGGCGCCTGGGCGGTCTCCCGCGAGCCATCGGAGGCCCTGGAGGTGGATGGCAGAGGCGCGAGCTCCGAGCGCGCGAGTTGCGCATGGGAGCGGCGCTTTGCGCCGGGCGCAAGGCTGCGAATGGAGCCAAGCCAAGCCAAGCCAAGCCAAGCTAAGCTAAGCCAAGCAGAAGAATGAAAGTAGAAGTGAGCAGTCTTAAGTCGAGGCTCGTAGTTTTGTTGCTGAGGCTGTTTTGTTTCTGTGTCACAGATGTGGGCCCCAAAAGCAGGCCCCGTAACTCAGTTTCAAAGCGTGGCTTGGGGGTTGTAACCGCCAGGAAACTTGCCTGGAGCTCAGCGCGTGCAAGTGGGCACAGCTCAAAGAGCAACATTGAAAGAGACGCGACCCGGCACTGGCAGCGTTAGGCTTCGAAGGGAATGGCCCGGAGGCACGTCTGACCCACTCTTTCCAGCCTGCAGAGTGGGTTGTTCAACAAGGAGGATGTTTTCTCGGACCCAGGAGGATGTTTTCTCGGACCCCTTTGAGACCCCACGAAAAAAAATGCAAAATCAATGGGTATTTGGGCCCAACAAATCAGACACATCCTTCTTGAACAACGGAGAGCTTACACCGTGCCAGGCAGCCAGCCCCAAGAGCTTTTCCAGGAGGAGGCCTGAGGTTTATTATTTTGATGGTGTCTGGGGGCATCAAGGTCAGAAAATGGGGGAAAGGTTTCCCTTTAACCCACCACTTACAAGGTGACTTTGATCATGGTAAAATCATGAGGCCGGGAGGCTGCAAAAGAGTTGAATCTGGGATTGCCTGCTGCGGCTTTATGGCAGACCAGTTTGCTTTCTCACGAGTGCCGTGCAGGACCCGACTGAAGATGTAGCTTGGCGGCACTGGGCAAGATGAACAGCTTCCGAACCTCAAGGCTCTTGCATCCGCCGGCCATTGCAAGGGAGTTGTCTTCGCTGCGGCTTGCATGGCACATGTTGACCATCCCTGAACGAGGAGATGGAGCTTGTAAGGTATACACACTCTCAATGAGCAGTATTCCATTCTGATGGGTCAGTTAGGCAAAGGCTGGACTCCAGCTGGATGTTTGGACCGAAACTTTGGAGCACGTCAGCCAAGGAAGCCAAAGAGATGGAAGATACCAAAAAGGCCTTGCAACTGGGACAGTCCCCAGGTATTCGATCACTCATACTCGATTTGTCACTGGGAATTGGAATGCTCACCAAACCCCTTCAGATCTCGGACATTCATAGCTGTTATGTCGTGGCGGCCAGCCGCCAGGCCGTACAAGAGCTCTTTGATGAGGAAAAGACCAGCACGACTGGCAGTGGCGCAAGACTAGAGGCAAGGTTGGCGAGAGGGGAGCCTTGGAGCCTTTTTAAATTCAGGACTTGGAGAAGACGGATGGCACGCAGCCCAAGGCCCGCACAGAATGAGTCTCGGATCAGAATTTGACATCTCTGCACGATTGCCAGCTCATCAGGAGGGCCTGAGCGATGAAGAAAGGGCAAAGATTGCTGCTGGTGTGCGGTCGGAGATGTCGAAGGCAGTGCAGCTTGGTGCACTTTCGTCGAGTTGTGTTGCCCTTTTGGCACCTTATTTTGCCCCCGGTCCCTCGTCTCCCGAGCTTTGCATGTTCGGTCTCGGCAGGGCGAGCCTTCGGATGACGACTTGGTGGGGCCCCTGGAGAGAAGCGGGCGGGCCATACTATCTTTCATCGGGGACTTGGACATCAGAAGAAAAACACTTTGTGTCCACCAACACAACCGCAAGGTTGAAGCATTCCGGCAGCAATATGTTTTTATGTCCACCACTTCGAAAAGTGGCCTACTCAATTCTTAGCAGTCCCAATTCTGAATCAATCATGATAATGACACCAATCATAAGACAGGCAAAAAGTATAAGCACACAGACACCAATCATGTTTGGACAGCTCGTATTTCAATATTTTTCTTCAATCCCCAATGCCGGTTTGTATTGAAACCTAAAAACCCAATGGAGGGGTATTTTTTCGTTTTTTTGGGCACCCAAACCCAATGCCGATTTTTATAAGAACCCATTGCTCCCAGAGGCGGTGGCCTCGCTGAAAACCTTTGGCAGGCCGCCAGCGAGAAAGAGCGAGTCCGCCTGGCGAGGCTGCGTGCGGAGATGCAGGCGAGCGCATGCCCGGGATGTAGGCGTCTCGTTTTTTTTTTTTTTTTTTTTTGTGTGTTATTTTTGTTTTGCGGGTCCCCGATTTTGTTGGGGGGGTTGGCAGTTGGTTTTCTAAGTTTGACACATACCATATACATTCTGGGGAGTTTCTGATGGTTGCAAGAAAGGGGACCTTTGGGTTTCCCTACTAAATGGACCATCCTATTTAGCACGCGGAGTTTTAATTGGCTACAATCTTGGGCGGGCATTTGTAGCCTAAAATGAGTGGCTTCCCTTCAGATTCCCCTTTGAAACGTCCAAAAAAGGGAACCCTTAAAAAAGAGACGCCCACATTGACGATTTCTGCTTCACCGCTTAGAGGCTTCGGCATTTCCAACCATGAAATTCATCGTAGATCCATTGCCAGGGGAAAGGTGACGGCCTGGACCTCAACGCCGAGCGAAATTCACGCCGTCGCAGCATCGTGCATGGTAACGCGCCTCGTAAAGCGAGGTCCCATGGTCTGAGGATTCCTTTGGTTTTGCAAACAGTCGTTTGCCCGGATTTACTGAGGCAGCTGGATTCGCTGGGACGAGGCATCTATCGTTCTGTGGGAGCTGTGCAAGTTCCGGCCGTGTGCATGAGTTTGCTTCCGAGTCTCCTTTCCATTCTCGAGCTGCGCTAGGTGGATCTGGTGACGACCAATGAAAGCAACACCACCATGACCACAACGGCGGGCCTTCTGTGGTCCGATGAGAACGAGGATGGTGGCAGTTGGAAGGCATGTTCCTTGACAAGCCGAGTGCAGGACTGTCTACAGCCTGAGTCCATTTGGAAACCGCTGGACATGATGGACCAGAACAGGCCTGGACTCGACCTCATTGCTGAAACGGTTGCTGAAGGATGCTTAAAGATACTCAGGGCCCTTTTGGCTTCCCTCACCCTTCCCCTCCATGCCACTGGCCCTTTGCTTTTCGCTCCCCTTCGCTCCCCTTCGCTCCCCTTCGCTCCCCTTCGCTCCCCTTCGCTCCCCTTCGCTCCCCTTCGCTCCCCTTCGCTCCCCTTCGCTCCCCTTCGCTCCCCTTCGCTCCCCTTCGCTCCCCTTCGCTCCCCTTTGCTCCCGCCCCCTCGGGCCAGTTGTTTGCAACCAAGTCTTGATTGTATGACACTGGTGCTTCCGGACCTCATGGACTTAGATACAATGCATTTTTTGGGCCGACACCTGCATTCCGCCTGTGCCACAGTGACTTCTTGTTTTAGTTTTGTCAGGAAAAAGGGGGAGGCTCGAGACATGTGCCAATTTAATTGGACACGGGCAAGGCAGAATGGTTCGAGTCGCGTGTTTTCGTCGTTTGTCCGGAGAAGACTTCGGCTTTTGTGAGGGGCGCGTGTTTATGTGCGCTGCACGTGCCGAATCAATTTCCGCGTACGCGTGCTCGGTGCGAGGTATTGCTCAGGGCGTGGACTAATTTAGTCTACAAGATAGATAAGTTAGAGGTTGGAGTTAGAGGCGAGGATAGAAAAGTTAGAGGTTAGAGGCTTCAGAGGTCAGGCAAGTTAAAAGTTAGAGGATAGAAAAGCTAGACGTTTGCGAAGCTAGACGTTTGAGAAGCTAGGCGTTGGTCGTGTCAAACATCCCAGGGCAGGGGCATCCCTCCCCAGACTTGCCCTAGTCTTTCATGGTGGGGATCACCAAATGAATTCAGGTTTTGTGTGGCATTCTGTGGCATTGCGGACATCTGGTCACGAAGCCCATGTCCATATATAGCTCATTGGGCTATGACCGAGGACTTCTGAGCCTGACCACCGTAGCTGCCGGGTTCGGAAGCCAAGTGTCAAAGGTCATCTTCTTTGGAGCTGAGTCGTGAGCTAAGTGGATTGAGGCCCGATGCAAGCGAGTCGAAGGGTGCGCGCACTGGAGCTACTACTTGTTGGGCGGCGCTTGCTTCCTGCAGGCCTTGCGTAGACGAATGGGGCTGACCAGAAAGACCGAGTCTTCAGCTTGAAGCATGTCTTTCCCAGTGAAAACCTTTCTGCGAAAAGAAGAAGAAGAAGAAGAAGAAAACAAAAACAAAAACAAAACCATGGCGCCTGTGCAGAACGCTTCCGCGACGAAGTCTGCTGGGAAGGCACGTCAAGTGAACGCCAGAACTGGGAGAGGGCAGTTGCAAGCGCAGCATCTGAGCTGGCTGCCAGGAACGGGGACACACGAAGCATGTGGGACACTGACGCTCTTTTTCCCGCGTCGGCGGCCAGGGCACAGTGTCTGGCATCCCCGGCTGCCGAGACAGGGATCCGAACATGCACTTTGGCCTCAATGCTGCTTGGCATTGATTGCATTGAGCTTTGCAGCTTTGCAAGGTTTGTCAGACCACGGCAATTCTGCT
>CAUJNA010000464.1:30271-134822 GCA_963377175.1 Effrenium voratum
GCGTGCGTGCGTGCGTGTGTGCGCGTGCGCGCGTGCGCGCGTGCGCGCGTGCGCGCGTGCGCGTGCGCGTTCGCGTGCGCGTGCGCGTGTGCGTGTGCGTGTGGGTGTGGGTGTGTGTGTGTGTGTGTTTGTGTGTGTGTGTTTGTGTGTGTATTTGTGTGTGTATTTGTGTGTGTGTATTTGTGTGTGTGTATTTGTGTGTGTGCATTTGTGTGTGTATTTGTGTGTGTGTATTTGTGTGTGTGTGTATTTGTGTGTGTGTGTATTTGTGTGTGTATTTGTGTGTGTTTGTGTTTGTGTGTGTGTTTGTGTTGTGTGTTTGTGTGTTTGTGTGTTTGTGTGTTTGTGTGTTTGTGTGTTTGTGTGTTTGTGTGTTTGTGTGTTTGTGTGTTTGTGTGTTTGTGTGTTTGTGTGTTTGTGTGTTTGTGTGTTTGTGTGTTTGTGTGTTTGTGTGTTTGTGTGTTTGTGTGTTTGTGTGTTTGTGTGTTTGTGTGTTTGTGTGTTTGTGTGTTTGTGTGTTTGTGTGTTTTGTGTGTTTGTGTGTTTGTGTGTTTGTGTGTTTGTGTGTTTGTGTGTTTGTGTGTTTGTGTGTTTGTGTGTTTGTGTGTTTGTGTGTTTGTGTGTTTGTGTGTTTGTGTGTTTGTGTGTTTGTGTGTTTGTGTGTTTGTGTGTTTGTGTGTTTGTGTGTTTGTGTGTTTGTGTGTTTGTGTGTTTGTGTGTTTGTGTGTTTGTGTGTTTGTGTGTTTGTGTGTTTGTGTGTTTGTGTGTTTGTGTGTTTGTGTGTTTGTGTGTTTGTGTGTTTGCGTGTTTGCGTGTTTGCGTGTTTGCGTGTTTGCGTGTTTGCGTGTTTGCGTGTTTGCGTGTTTGCGTGTTTGCGTGTTTGCGTGTTTGCGTGTTTGCGTGTTTGCGTGTTTGCGTGTTTGCGTGTTTGCGTGTTTGCGTGTTTGCGTGTTTGCGTGTTTGTGTTTGTGTTTGTGTTTGTGTGTGGGTGTGCGTGTGCGTGTGCGTGTGCGTGTGCGTGTGCGTGTGCGTGTGCGTGTGCGTGTGCGTGTGCGTGTGCGTGTGCGTGTGCGTGTGTCGTGTTTTGTGTATGACCTCAGCAAGTCTCTTTCTAACCCTTAATTTCCGCGGATGCAAGCGCACTCCTGTTTTATCCCGCGTTTGACATGCAGTGGGTATGTTGCACTTTGCCATGCCATTGGGGGCTTAGGGGTCATTATTTGCTGACTGGTGTCTGCCTAGTTTGACGCATAGCCTAGACCAAGACATGCCAAAACTTGTTTCTGAGTCCCTCCGGGTTTGGAGCGAAACGTCGGGTCCATGAACAGACCCCATAACATAAGACTGCATCCCCGGCGTTTCGCCCTTGGAGAACAACCATTTTCCTTTTGGCTTTGAGTGGTTCTCTTGGCTATGCAGCCGAGTGGATCCACTGGCCTCAAGAAGGAAGACTTTTCCCACCCGAACTCGCGACCCGACCCCCATCGATGAAAACCTCGCCGCAGAGCCCGGCGGAGGTAGGCCCCAGAGAGCTGCAGAATCGATGCCTGAGCGACCCCGAGTTGCCAACGCCTTCCAAGGAGTGGAGAGTGCGGGCAATGCATGTTCATGGCCCTTCGAGCAACCTCCCCCCCAAAGCAAAAAAACAAACAAACAAAAGATCAGGTGGTGGAACAAGACAGAATGATTTCTATATGCTGGAACCTGAAGAAGAGGAAGGAGAAGATTGCTACTGGACAGAAGATGAAGAAGGAAATGAAGGCTTCAGCGGGAACGAGGACCAGACATCTTGGGTCCTTGAAGATCACGACGCATTTGCAGTAAGAAATCAAGGTGTCACGGCGGAAGTTGAAGGACAGGAAGAAGAAAAGGAAGAAATCGAAAGCCAAACAGGTGCTTGCTGGCTTCCGCAACTTCTGCGGCACTGACTTTTTCCATTATTTTTTGGCGGCAAACTCGATCTTACTTCGCACTCCGCGAAAAAAAGACCCAGAACTGAAGGCCTGTTTGTTTGCAGGAGCCCTCGGGTGCTTTCTGCTCCCCTGCTACAGGTTTAAGTCTTAGTGGTTTAATGGAAAACCCGTCGGTTGACAAAAAGCTAAAGTCAACCAAAAATCCTTTTAAAATGCACCAAAGAAACAACATGCTGGATCTTTGGGGCTCCTTCTATCGCCTCCTGGCACTCTCCCCCCAAAGTTTTCGGCGGGCGCGACAAATTGGCCGACGCCGGCCTGGATCTCCGGGACGGCCGAGCGCTGGATGGCCAACAGCGCAGAGCCTAGCGCGGAAGGTTTTGGAAGGTTTTGGAGCTATGGAGCTTTGATACCACTTCTTTAATGTTGACCCAGGATTTTTTTACCCGTCCCATTATTAGGGGGGTGTTCCCCCCAAAAGTGGTCTGAATCCCCACTAAAAGGGGGACACCCCCCGATCAAACTCAACCAGGGGTTGCTCTTAATCCGGGGTCAACATTAAGGGGAACATACCTTTACATTACAACCCTGGGCATGGCGGCCAAAAACAAACTGGATCAAACTGGTGTTTTTTGCAGCCCCCTACTACAAATGGACAGAACCAAAACAAACAATCAACCCACAAACTTGCTAACAAGAACGAAGATACGGCCATGCAAGCTGAAAACTGGTGGCAAGGACCCATACCTCCAAAACCCCATACCCTGGATTCTGTTGGCCCCATGATTTTACCACCCACGTAGGTTGAACCAAAAACTGCCCCTGTCCGACGTGAAAAAAAAGAAACGGACCTAAGCAGAATCATGACCACAGCGGCAAAATCAAGACATCCCCAAAAAAGGGGACACGGTTCCAGGGAATTTTGAACTTTGATCAACTCACTTCCTGAGTTGATGGGCTAAAGGAAAAGTCCAAATCGATTTACCACTAAAATGGCGGTATCCCAACCAGGTTCTAACGTCCATGAGCTTTGGAAGTGAGTCGAGTACAGGTTTTCACGGGTGCCTTATGAAAACT
Organism: Effrenium voratum; assembly: GCA_963377175.1. NCBI lineage: Eukaryota > Dinophyceae > Suessiales > Symbiodiniaceae > Effrenium > Effrenium voratum. The sequence continues at coordinate 33,262 of CAUJNA010000464.1, forward strand.
TTCACATGCCCAAGCCTCAAGGACTGGTCCCCCTCAGCCACTCCGGGCCTGAGCAAAGCGAGTGCAAGCCGCAGAGAACGGTATAGAGGCCCACCAGGCTGCCTGACGCCCAAGGATCGGCTTGCCCCTTTGGATTGGTGGGTTGGATTTGTGTTATTAAGAAATAATTTCCCATCTACCCACTCAGCCCATCATGCCCATCTCTCTAGATAAGTGGTTGGCATTGGTGGTTTGGGTCGAAGGGAAACCCTTTCAAGTGGATGGATTATGCAGATATTCAGTAGCATCCTTCGTTGAACCAAGGCTCCAAATCCCTAAAGCACCAAACCAACCCATCACATGGTTACTTGAGGGGAAAGAAGTTACCCAAGAAACCTGAAAATGCAACAAAGCGTAAGCATTAAGCCAAAGTGGGGGAGTTATGGCATCTCTCAACTGTACAGTTGAATGCCTCTACCCCTTCCCGGACTCCGTCCATTCACAGTACCGCTTGTCACGCCATTGTTCAATTGGTTCCTTTTACTCCCCTTTGGTGGCTTCATCAAACACAAGTTGCCTTGCGAGAGAAGGGACCCCTTTCCCAAACACAAGAACGGCAAGGATGCCACATATCCTGGGCACATAGTCCCTCTGTGCAATCCTGGAAGTGGACAGGATCAATAGGTGCCCCAAAGTAAAGGATCGACCAGTGCGTTGGGCGGGCGGCGTGCGGGCCGAGCCAAGCTCCAATTGTTCGGATTAGACAGGGCCACAGCCGGGATTTCGCTTGCTTCTCCAAGAGGGCGTGGACGTGCATTGGCCCAACAGCAGGGTCAGTTGCCCAACCTGTTGCATTCGCATTTGCAAGTAACAATGCATTTAGCCGCCCAGCGACAAACATATATCTGCAATTTCTTTCAGCCGCTCGCTCCCGACTTGCAATGTTCAGGCAATCCACCGTAGAACAAAACATGCATGCTGAATACTTGCAACTCCTATGGTCCGAGATATCTTTGTTCGAATGTAGGTCCTCCAGTAGAGAGGCTAGAACAAGTTGGTGCCAGCTTTTTTCCTGTGGTCTAGTTTAGTAGGGGAACCGAATCTCCCCCAAAAGGGTGAGAAAGGGCACTACTGGGAGACCTAGTATTGTCTAATGGCACCACCAACCCGTTCCACCTCGCAAACCCATTCCCATAGGTGGCCTTTTGGAAAAATATGGAAATCTAAACCAGGGCCCTATTTTTTAAACAAACCAACCAACAAAGGACACCTATGCCCATTCCAGTTGTTTAAACCCGAAAGTTGGAAGCAAATTGCCCCAACGTCTCGGCACCGAACTGGCCCACATGTCCAGAGCCTGCCAAGCTGGCAGTGAGTTCGGTGGCCGACCACCTTAATGCTGGCTGGCATCCAGGTGTTTTCAAGCTGGAGAACTGATCCTATCTGGGTCTGCGTGTTTTTGAGGGTGCCCCTTTGATGTGGTTTTGAAGGGCCACCAAAAGGAAAACCACCTGTTGCTTTTTTGGTGAGGAGGGGGGGTTGACAGGGGGTCCCCTAAAGAAAGACAGATCCATTTTCCAGCACCTCCTCTCATGCAACCAAAGCCCTCGACAATCGAGAACCCCACTTTGCCATGGCACCGGACTGAGGGTCTCTTCCAGATACCCCCCCACTCAATGCTACCCAGAAATGGTTCGACTCCCCAACGTAAATGTCAACGTTAACAGTGGCTTCAACGATGGCTTGATTCCGTGGTGCGGGAAGCGGATTTTGCAACCATCCACAGCATTTGTGGGAGGACGGGTATTTTGTATCTAAGTTGTTGTTGTTTTTATTACACCCTGGGAATACACCCACTGGGTATTGACCCCATGTAGGCACATTTCCGGATAACACCGTGTTATTCTGAACCATTCTGGGTCATTTCCGGGTGTACTCCCAGGGTGTAATACAAAAACCCTCAGATTGTGGCAGTGGCCTCAAAGCCTTCAGGCTAAGGCCCTCGCACTATCCCCATGGCTGCAGACGAAGGCTATCAGCCGCCAGGGCCCGTGCTTCTTGGGTATATGCTGCAAGGCTTTTGCATGGAAGATACCCTCTTTCAGTCAGGGGTTGATCATCTATGCCCTTACAAAGTGGATGCTTCGAGTGGGCGGTGAAACTGGTGAAGCTGGAAATCGTGACCGAAAGGTCGAGTGGAGCCCCCACCTACCGCTTCTCTTGTCGGTTACAAGCCTTGCGGTCGCCCAACGACGAGGCTTCAAGAACGTCCGGCTTCAAGAACGCCCACCTATTGCTGGCTTGAGAGCGGCCAGGTTTGAGAGGCTGCCTTGATCTACCACTTTGCTGAGTCAAATCCCAAGAGCTACGTTGGACGCCCCTGAATATTGCAAGCAAATCAACCAGTCACCCACAGAACCATGGCACTTTAAGGTAATCGAGGGCCGCTCGTGCTCGTTCTTTATCGAGGGCATCCACCTTTGACAGCACCCTGTGCCAGGCATTCCAATGCCGCAAACAAACCCCCCCCCCCAAAAAAAAAAAAACTAATCCTCCCGCCCTTTTGATGGCGCGTTCCTGGCAAAGGGCCCCACGCAAACCAGCCATGCTGAAGCCCTATTTGGACACACGGCACCACCGTTCAGAAACCTAAATATTAACCAGTCATGATGTCAGCCAAGAAATTCCAAGTGGTGCGATTTCTGGATTTCGCAACCCTCCGCGTGTGGCTCCTCTTTTCGGGGCGCGACCTTTACATTCCATCCGCCTTCCCGCTCAAGCCGAAGAACGATCCGCACGCGGGAAAACGCCGCGCGGTTTGGTCGTTTTTTCCTTCCAAGCGCGGATCGCTCCGAGCTACTGCTTGCTGACCTCTTCAAAGTTCTCTCCTTAGGCGAACCAGGGAAGGGAGCCTGTAACTTGGGTTGTGTTGGAGGGTGGCTTTGCAGCCAACCGACAACTCCTGAATTTGCAGGGAGTCCACCAATTTTGACACATACCCCCCATGTTTTGTGGGGTTTTCCCGGAGATTTCAGTCGCTCAACGAAGGAAACCGCGCCATCCCAACTCCCACCATCTGATCTGGCATGAAACCTGGCTGGGGGCGTGCCGGATGATGTTCCTCTCTTTAGGGGCCCTCTGGTACACAGGGGTCACTGGATTTCCCTTTAAGTTGATCAAGCTACTGGTGGGTCCCGTTGAAACGATCACCGCTTTTGCAGGCAACCTTTGAAGAAACCCTGGGGCAGGGAACTTTTGTTTTGGTCCAAGCCCAAATCTATCAAGTCCAGCAACTCTTGTGTGTGTGTGTGTGCGGGCTACTCTTGCCTAGCCCAGGGCGTGAATCAGTGAAAAGTAGAAAGTCCATGAACTCAGGGAGTGAAGCAGCAAAGATCCCAAAACGAATGGCAAACAAAGCCCCACGCCACTTGCAAAAGGCCGAGGCGCCAATATCCGGGATATCGTCGCCTGAACACAGAGCCCGCAGGAGCCCGAGCGCCAAAATTCAGTGGAACTCAATGACCGAAACCTCCATTTGCTTCTTTCGCCTATGCAAAAAATGAGACTCATGTTCCATAGATTCCTTCACATGGAGCCCAAAACCTCCCGAGATTCATATGAACAAAAAAACAAAAACAAAAAACAACTCATGGGCGGCGCGGTTCAAGAAAAAAAATCCGGCCAATTGGCCTTTCTAGGGCCCGAACATCCCTTGAACCTGTGCCACTTCCAATGATGGGCAAAAGCAAGGCTGTTTGACGGCCACTGTTTGAATGCCTTGCTAAGGTCCAGTGAGGAAAGTCCGAAATTCGGAACGCAGGAGCGAGCCTCTGAACAAATGGACACAATTGGGAATTCCTTTGTGCGGATGTGTTGCAGTGAGTTCTCCGAGTCCGGAAGATAGCTCGATGCTTGCTGCTTGATGACTTCGGACCAATCCGGAGGACGGTACACAGGGGGGTCCGCTTTCTCGGAAATGAAAGTGTTCTAGGCAGAGCTGTCAGAACACACTCAGCGACAGGTACCGACACCAGGTGAGCTGGAAAAAAAAAACCGTATTAAAACTCTTATCCCAGGATGTTTTCATTGCAAATCCAAGCGGCGGTCTTCATAAGAGTGAGGTCCCCCAAAAACATGCCCCTTAAGTGTATGAGGTCTCAGGTGTGTACACCGCTGCAAATTGTTGCTGGCTGCTGCTGCTGGCTGCTGCTGCTGCTGCTGGCTGCTGCTGGCTGCTGCTGCGGCTGCTGCTGCTGGCTGCTGCTGCTGCTGCTGGCTGCTGCTGCTGCTGCTGGCTGCTGCTGCTGCTGCTGGTGGCTGCTGGCTGCTGGCTGCTGCTGGCTGCTGCTGGCAGCTGCTGCTGCTGCTGGCTGCTGCTGGCTGCTGCTGCGGCTGCTGCTGCTGCTGCGGCTGCTGCTGCTGCTGCTGCTGCTGCTGGCTGCTGCTGCTGCTGCTGGTGGCTGCTGGCTGCTGGCTGCTGCTGGCTGCTGCTGCTGCTGCTGGCTGCTGCAACTCATTGCTGGGATCTGCAGAAACAAAGAAAATGCAAACTGCAGAAATGGGCCACTCCTGATCCAAGGCATCTACGACTTGCGCGCGACTTGCGACTTGCGCGCGACTTGCGCGAAAATTTAGCAATCTTCCGGATTCTTTCGACCATGCGGATGATGATGATGATGATGATGATGATGATGATGATGATGATGATGATGATGATGATGATGATGATGATGATGATGATGATGATGAATCATCACTGCGTCACTTGCGCTTCACTTGCGCTTTACTTGCGCGGCCCCATGTTTGACTTGCGCGGCCGCTCCTGCAACACACTCCTGCCATTCAAATTACAAGCGGCGGTGCAGCTAATTTGATAGGTCCAAAAGACCTGGGATCATGCCTTACATTGACACATACAACGTTTTTTTTTTTTTTTTTTTTCCGACTCAGGTGGGTTGGACAAAACTCGGATGACCCACCTGACAACTGGTGCCAATCGGCACGGATTCTTAGCCCACAAAAAAACAGTGTGACAACTGAGTTGGAAGATGCTCAGGAACCTGGGTTTGTTTGTCTTTCTCCGAAAGCAGGTCGGGTGGACCGGGGCACCTTTTAAAATCGGCCACAAAAGACCTTCAGAGGCTCCGGGGCTAGGTTTTGCTTTCAAGTTGGTTGAGCCCCCACAAGTCACACGCTCAGCCTCCCACAAGTTCGGGACCCGAAAACGCCCCTAGTGGATTTGCCAAAAGAAAGTCCCGGAACTGCGGATTTAAGCACAAGAATGGTCCAAACCCAACAAGTGACTAAAGTCCAGTCAGGTTCTGAGATGCCCTCAACTTCCTGGCTCTCAGGGAATGAGTTGCCTATAAACCAGCCCCTGGTAATTTTTCCTTCAAGAGACCTGCACGTCATATTCCCCTCAGATCATCCTAAAAAACGCATTCGGCTCGCTCGCATTCGGCTCGCCCATGGCGCACGGCCCGGGCCGCACCTCCGGCGTCGTTCTGGGCGGACGCCTGGAAGCCCTCGGCGATCCGTCTCAGGTTCGCCAAGTTGTCCGCGCCCAGCCTGACATCCCGCGAGCGAGATCGATCGATGCGGAGCGATGCATCGGATTGGGGTGGGGCTGGTCTGGATGGGCCGAAGAAAGGGGGGGAACGAAGCAGGTGCTTAAAGCTGAAGGGGAGGCAACATGGGAACCGACCACTTTCCTTTTTCATGGGTTCCAAGTATCCCAGGACCATAATCAGAAATCGGCGGGACTGCATGTGGCAGGAAATATATTTGGACCAGCTCCAAAACCAAGGAACTGGGGGAGCTCACTTGCCCCTCCTTCCATGGCATGTCAGGTTCGGACAATGTCCAGCCCAAAACTCCGAGGATCTTAGTCGTAAAAATTGGCCTCCACGTTGAGAGGCCGGCTCCAGGCTCTCGTGATCTCTGGCTAAGGCTGAAGTGGCCACGTTTCACGGAAGCCCCGCTCCATTGGTTTGCCGTTCACATCGAGGGCAGCACTGGCTGTCGTCACAAGCCTGTCCCTATTGGAAGCCTTCGACTTCAGGATTGCTTCCAAGACCCCCAAAAAAAAACGGGGTGCCATGGTTGTTTTTTTTCGCCAATCGCAGTTCAGGGGCGCTTCTATCCAGGAAAATTGTGGTGTCCTGTTGGTCTGCTGAGAAAACTTGGTTGACGTTGGAAGGGGAGCAAAATTTAAATTTTAGCAGTTAAGTGGTTGGATTTCAACCACTAAACCACAAAAAGCAAAAATGTAAAATGCTTCCCGACGACAACCATGAAAAAGGGGGCCTTCCTTAAAGTGTCCCTTCCAAAAAAGAACCCCCAAGGTTAGAGCGAGGTCTTGGGTGCTGCCCGATATGGCTATGAATTAGAAAAGGGAACTGCCTGCAGAAAACGCCAAATCTTGATGTCCGGCAAAGAGTGCTCCATCTTCCATTAAGCCCCTTGGAAAAGTGATCAGAGGTCCAGCAGTGACGGATTCACATTCAAACTAGCAGGGGGAAAAAAAAACATATGGCTGCGGGTCAAAAAATGTACCAAAATGGCACCCAACCTGCCTAACCCCAGTTGTTTAATTTTGAGCCAGAATTTGGGTTTGAATTTGAAACTGGGGATTCAATCTTATTTAGACTCAATGTCCAGTAGTGAAATCGACTCCCTTTAAAACCAACAGCTGAGAATATAAGATATATTCTCTTCAGCAACTCACTTGCTGAGTGCCCAAAAAAAAGTCCAAGCTTTCTATACCACTAAAATGGTCCAAACCCACATAGTTTCTAAAGTCCATGAACTCAGGAAGTGAGTCGAGTACAGGGTTTTCACAGGTGCCCTCCGATGAAAGTGCTCCTGCGCAAGCCTCAAGGACTGGTCCAGGAGCAGCCACACCCGCCAAACCCTTCAGCACACGGAACCAAAAAACAGTTTAGACCCCATGTCCAGTAGTGATACATTTCCTTAAAAACCAGCAGCTGAGAATATAAAACCTACTCTTCAGCAAATGGAAGACATAACTCACAGCTTTAAAACCAACCGCTGAGAATAAACCATATTCTCCAGCAAATGGACGACCAGAAAATCCACCGAGCCAACTTCCTCGAGCGAGGCGCTGGTTGATGATCCCTGGCAGCAACTCCTCAAGGCGCTTGGTCTCCGGCTGGCCCGAGACCACCTCGGCCGGAAGCTGGGCCAGCTGAAAGGGCCAGGGGAGCCTTGTCTAGGTCCTCCAATAGAGAGGTTCGAGTAAAGGTACCAGATTTTCTTTCTGAGTAGGGGAACCCCCCCCCCAAAAAGGGTACAAAGGCAACCTAGTTGTTCAGGGTGTGTCCCTGTTTTTTGTAAGGGGGGTGGCTTTGCTTTCGGTTTTGCCTTGAACTTTAAACATAAACAAAAACACCCTCGCTTTCACGGATTCCGCATAAGGATCGCTTTCCCAGTGGATCCCAGGCGCTTCGCCCTTGTAAGCGACCCTTCGCAATTTCTTCCTGCGTCGGGTGGCAAGCCCTTGGTTCCTACAGGTTGATGGACCCACCGTGTTTTTACCCCCAAAATGATGGTAATGGTGGTGCTCCTTTCGGTGTCAATTTTATGTTGAACCAATATTTATCAATAGTTTATTCATAGGGGGGTGTCCCTGGGTGAAATGTGGGATGGCTAAAAATTCAAGAGCTACGGCTACGCAGGTTTTAGTCTTTGGTTCCATTTACGAAGGTGCCATTTTGCTACCACCTTTTTGAGCCACAGCCATGTGCGGAATCAGCCGAGCCTCCAAAAAGTCCCACTCAAAGGGCTAACTTACCCCAAAACACCCTGCAGAGCGCCCTGTAAAACACCCATGTTGCCCGTTTTCTCCGGGAAGAATGTCCTGTTTCTCGCCCCATTGGCACCAACCCCGCCGCCCGCCCACATCCAGCCGAGGCGGCGTAGGTGTTGGCCCCGACCGCAGCCTGCACCTTGGGGGCGTTGAAATGAAGCACCCCCCCATCCGCGGTGAACATGTTCACCTCCTCGATGCCTGCCGCAAAACGTCTCACTTGCGCCCGAGCACCTTCTTCTGGGGCTCGAAAAATGGGTCACCCCCTAGGGAGGCGAAAAAATGGGTCACTAAAAAGGTCACTAAAAAATTGGGTGACTCCTCGAAAAAAATGGGAATCCAACAGGGGGGAAAGCAAAAAAGAAAAGGCCACCTAGAAACGCGGAAATACAAGCTCCTTTTGGGGTCACTAAAAATGGGAGAATCCAACATGGGAAACCAAAAGGTCACTCCCCATGGGAATCCAACATGGGAGAAGAAAAAAAGTCAAAAGGTCGATTCGGTGTGGGCAAGTGAGCAAAAGGTATACCTTGTAGACTCGGTTGCCGGGATCGACCCCTCGGCAACAAGTTGTTCACTCTTTGCGGGTCCAACGGAAAATCCAGCGTGTCAACCAAAAAGTTCAAGTCCAAAGATCCAAGCAAATAGCCATAAAGTAGAGAAACGCCTCCTTTTGCTCACCCGCCTCAAATGTTGTGTCTGAAAGGCTTTTGGTCCCTTCGAGACCAGCAAGGAGGCTTAAGCTCTGGCCGGCTATGGCTGGATGTTCGCTGCCAAGTTACGTGGTTCCCCACCTGGGCTACAACCCACATCTTCACAGGGCTAACTCTAGCGGGGAACTTATAAGTGGGGAACCCGCCAAGTGGTTGCCAACAACTTACTATTGTGATTGTTCGTCCCCTGAAAAAAAAAAAAACTGAGAACTTGTGCCCAGTAAAATCCCTCCAGCCAAGAAAAGGTTGGTTAAATCTATATTCATGTCAGAAAAAAGGAAGCAAATTGGCCCCGAAGGACCAATATTGGTAGAAAACGGAAGCAATAACTCAGTTGCCCCGGATGGGCGCAAAAATAATGGAAGGTGTTGCCATGACTGCAGGTTGGCTTTTCAGGTGCGCAACCGAAATCCATTTCTGGAGGCTACAGTATTTGCCAAGAATCGCGGGGACCTGGGGGTTTCTGTTCAAAACTGCCCCAAAAAACGGTGTAAACCGAGCCTTCAAATCAGCCCAAGTGGTATCCCAACAGCCCCCGAAACCCCCTGCAACCGAATCTCTTGAACCCTCCCTCCTGGAAGCTGCCTCCAGCCGCCCCATGCAGCCACTCAGTTGCCCCAAGGGCCAAAAAACACCAGCTGATCACCTTTTGGGGCCGCTAAGAATAGGAATCCGTAACCAACAGCCATCGCAAAAAAAGTAGGACTCCAACCTGAGGACAGGCCTCAAAGCTCCAAAAGCGGATTCGCCCCAAGCACCAACCTGAGACCGACCACACCGCACCAAGCAGCGGCACGAGCCCCTCGAACCCAAAAATCCCTACCTTCAGGGGGGGGGAAAAAATGGAGAAAAGGGGGGCCCTGAGGGGAAGCCTGTTGAGGGTTGCCTGTTCTGGTTTTTATGTTCATCTCAAATCTGTGTTCCCCCTTATTCGTTTTTAAAAGGGTGTTTTTGGGGAGCTTGTTTATCGTTTTCGTTAAGGTAATCATTTGGGTAAATTGTCGCCTTGTTCATTGTTGGGCTGGGGGCCGACATTTTTTCATTTGAAAGAGTTAACCCTTTTAGTAGTTATAATGTTCTGGGGTGTTGGTGGTTCATTTGATTTATCTTATTCTTTGTTCAAGTCATATTCAAAATCTGATGAGGTTTCAATGTATTCTCTTATTTCTTCCTGTGTTGTTTGTGGTTTGTTTTCTTTTGTTGTTTCTTCCGTCTTTGGTGGTTTTGGATTCTTAACATTGTTGATGTGTTTTTTGGTTCTTTCGTGTTCTGCTTTGTGTTGAGGACTTACCATACATCTACAGTATTGACATTCAATTTTTTGTTTTATGCATTCTTCCCTGTATTCTTTCATGTATTGTTGTTTGTGTTCTTTGTTTTGTTCATAATAAACCTTTGCCTTCTCTTGTATTTGTTCTTTGTGTGCTTCTCTATACCGTCGTTTGCTCTCCAAGCATACATTACATTGTTTTCTTCCTTCGTTGAACTTTTCTAACAATTGAAAGACTTTACATTTGGAACATTGCTTTTTGTCTGTCATCGGTCTCTATATGTTTAAGGGGTTATTTATTTAGATAAGTTTAAGGGGTGTTATAGGTTAAAAGTTCAGTATAATTATAACATATAAGATTTTACATGTTATTATTATATTATGATTATAATTTCAGTTCAGGATAATAATCTAATTGGTTTGTCTTACTTCTTTCATACATCATTTTAAAAATAATATTAACATCTCTCACTGTATTCTGAACATTAAACTTTTTACTTTCAATAAATAATTTGATATTTTCTTTAACATCTTCTCCTTTCTCTTGACTATAACCCAACATCCATAATATATCATAAATCATTTCATATTTTTTCTTACTGATTTTAAGAAACTGTTTAACACAATCGTAAGGTGGTATTTTATTTACAGTTAGAAATATTAAAATATCATCTTCTACATTTCTATTATGTATTCTTTTTATTCCCAACAGACATTTGATTAAAAATTGATTATCTCTCCATGTTTTACAATTTTTACATATGTCTTCTTCACCATCCATTGAATAATTAATAATATTATTCACTATTTCATTAGGTAAATTCAATTTATACAATTCCATATTTTCTTTTTTGAAGTGACAACAATCATAGCATTTTTTATCGATATAATTATTGATTCCATCACCGTTCATTTTTCTCTTAATATATAAGGTAATATTTCTTTAAGTAGTTTTGGCTAGGGGGTTGCTGGTCGGCTGGTCTGGGTTTCAGGTTTAATTTAAATGTCTTAACCTTCTTGTTAGATTATAAAACAATGTTTAATCATATTATAATTAAATATTATGATTAAACCATGAAATCATTGTTTCTGTTTTCTATAAATTTCAATTATAACATGATCGATAGTAATGATTTCGTGTCGTTTCATAGTCTGTTTGGTTTCTTCAACTGCTTGTTCAATATGGTATTGTAATGACGCTCTACTTGAAATCTTATTCTGTTTAGATGATGAATAAGAACGACAGCTGCAAATATTATTATGATACATAATTTTCGAACTAACTTCTATTCCAACCTGTATTTCTTCATCATACTTCATCATTCTTAATAATTCTTTTGGTGGTTTCAACGCATATGAAAGTGCTTTATCACCTTTCAAACATTTATTGTTAATCAACGCATAATATCTACTTTCTCCTACTCGTTCAGTGTAAATAGACGGTTTCCATTTCCTTTGTAAGACCCTTAATGCTTTACACTGTTTTAGTCTTTGCCACCCTTCATTGCCAATCATATAAGAAGCGATGTTTAACAATGTTTCCATAGGTAAGCTAGCACAATTCTTAACCATAAAATTACTCTCTGACATTTTACCCTCACTCATTTTTCTCTTTATATATAAGGTGCTTTCTCTTTAAGTAGTTTTGGCTAGGGGTTGCTGGTCGGCTGGTCTGGGTTTCAGGTTTAATTTGAATGTCTTAACCTTGTTGATAGATTATAAAAACTAGGTTTAATCATATTATAATTGAATAATATCATTAAACTAAATCACTCACGCTTTCCATTCACCTATTCCATCCCACCAGAATTCAATAATTCGCATCTGTCCATCTACTAGACTGTCTTCTTTGTTTAGTTTCCGTATCGCTCCTGATAAGATATAGTGGTTAATAATCATTGCATTAAACTTTCCATCACGGTTTAACTTTTTACCACAGTCTTTTATGATGTCTTCATCTGTTAGGTTTTCATACATTTCTTTCATGATGTCAAACCTAACAAATGAGTATATCGCCATCAAGTTTAATCCGCTATTATCCCTAAACCTGCTAATGACATCTTTCCAGAATTCTTCGTTTTCATCAACTGGTGGCAAAGGGTGTCTTTTGATGAAATCCTTTATTTTGTTTAACTCTTCATCTAATTCCTTTTTATAACTGTCATTATCATCATCTTCTTCGTCTGATAGCGTCCAAGTTTGATAAGTCAGCAATCACTCCGACATTTTCTAAATTCAAGTCCTCTAATCTTATTTCAGCCATAATTTTCACTTAATATAATAAGTTAATATTTCTTTAAGTAGTTTTTTATTTTATGTTAAGGGGTGGGGCTTTATATTGAAAAAAATATTTTCTAACAATTTAATATAATGGCGAGATTAACAAAAGACCAAATAATCAGCAACATCTATTACGACTTAGACGAGGGTTTCGGAAGCACACAAGCGACACACAAGAAGGCAAAGGAAGAAGACCCAACAATAACAATAGACGATGTAAAGTCTTTCTTAAAGAAACAACCAAATAAACAAATCAAAAATTATAGAGGTACTAATTCCTATACCGCTCCATTCGCACGATATGAATATCAAATAGACATAATGCATATGTCACCTTTAGCAAAAGACAAGAACGTTCCACAGTATGCTTTAGTCGTGATTGACATCTTCAGTAAATTAGCAGATGTAATACCGATGGAGGAAAGAGACGGAGAGCACGTTTTGAAGGCGTTGAGAGCAAGCTTTAAAAAGATGGGTTATCCGATGTCCGTGTATTCTGATGACGACGGAGCGTTTGCAACTAAAAATCAAGTTCAGGATTTCTTCAACAGTGAAGGAATAAACCACATCGTCACGAAGACCCACGCAAATGTGGCCGAGCGTTTTATTAGAACGATGAAAAACAAAATTCACGATAGAGTTAGGTTTAACAACATGAAATGGACCGATGCCCTAACGCAAGCATTGAAACAGTATAACAGCACATCTCACTCATCAACAAGGATGGCACCGACTGAAGCACACAAGGACGACAATGAAATAAATGTAAAGGTCAATCTTAAACTACGAGAAAAAAACAAAAGAAAGTATCCCAAAATAGAGGAGAACGACAAGGTAAAAGTGTTCCAAAAGAAAAGGGGTAATTACACCGACAGAAAGGAGTATAACTCTAAATGGTCTAATAAAATATTCAATATTGATAAAATTGAATATGATATTATGGGTAATAAAACTTACAAAGTAGCAGGAATAAACAAACCGCTTTTGAGACACGAAATTTTGTTAGTTAATGATTAAACGTATTTCTTGGTATCTTCTTTATACTTGACTTGATAGTAATCCAGACTTGATTGTTTAGGTTCTTTTATGATTTTTTCATTCAGTTTTTTAACATAAATGTTTCGTTTATTTTTGTATTCGCTACTGTCTCTATCTACTTCTTTTGCTTGATAATTGTTATTGTTATTATATGTAGGTTTAATATTCATGCTCTTTAAGATGTTCAGTATTTTTTTCATTTTGCTCCAACACTTTTTCTAATCTTGGAAACAACAACTCTAAACTACTGTCAATGTTCGCTAAATGTTCTTCCATATATACTAAAATATAAAACTAAACTTTTAAAACTAAATGTTGCAATTATGTGAAATCTACTCTTTAAATACTAATTTTTCATTATTTGTTTAACAGTTTCCTGAGTTTCCTTATCACCATTATCTGATGGTGATGCATGTCTTCCCCATTTGATAGCAATATTATGAACATCTGTTTCTAAGTTTATACTGTCTTTAGTTTTATCAATATTCATTTTCTTATCATTTTTACTTATTTTGAAACTTGCCGGAATACACGAACATTTACAGTTTCCTTTCTTTTGTATTTCTAATTCATTCTTCATTTCTAACATCTTCTTACACATTGGACAAGCAAACTCAATAACTGATGTTTCTTTAACAATTTCTTCTTTTTCTTCATCAGTTGAAGAAACACTTAAACCTGTCTTATTCTTTTTGTTTTTCTTTCTTGGCATTTAAATTAATATTTGCATTTTTATTTTTGATATATTGAATTCCTAGCTTAATTAATTCTAATGAATAATAACAACATTTCTTAATTTTATTATCGGTTATTATTACTTGTTCTATATTCTCCACTTCATCTATTATATTAATACAATCTGTATAACACCTTTTCATATTAAATAATAAGATAAATTATTTTTTCATTTCTGTCTTTCTTTTCTTATAAAGTTTTTTCATTGTATCGTCTTTATTCCATCTATATTCCACAAATTTCTGATGATGTTTTGAATCTAGATGTTTAAAAAAATATTTGTCATCATAAGTTTTACCACAACTGCAATGGTTGATGGTCATATAAATAATAGCATATAAAATAATAAATATAAAATATTTTCTAAATAACTTTAATGTTATTTTATTATGTCTGATGTTCCAATAATAAAACCAATAAATATAACTGATTACGATTTCAAACAATCTAAATATGAACATGTACCAAAACTACCTTTTCGCTCAATTGTTGTTGCTTCATCAACGGGTGACAAAACAGTTTTAATACAAAACCTTATCCTAAATGTTTATAGGGACTGCTTCGCCCGTATATTCATTTTTAGCCCGTCGGTTCATAATGACCCTACCTTCGTTGAAGTCAAGAAATATCAAAAAGACAATATGAAGGTTGATGATGAAAAAGAAAAGTTATATTATGACACCTACCAACCTGAAGAACTGGAAGAAATAATTAACACACAAAGAAAGATAATTCATTATATGAAAGAACAGAAGATGAAGAAACTACATTCAATTTTAATCATTGTTGATGATTTTGCAGACGACCCTAAATTTGTTAGATATAGTAAGTTACTGCATGGACTGGCAACGAGAGGCAGGCACGACGCCATTAGTTTTTGTTTAAGCGTTCAAAAATACCGTGTCCTAGCACCAATCATTAGGTTGAATTCAAGTTCGTTGTATATATTCAAGTTAAAGACTGTATCAGAGTTAATGTCATTCATTGAGGAAAACTCTGCCATTGTTGATAAAGAGCAACTGCTAAATATGTATCATAAAGCGGTAGATGATAAGCCATACTCCTTCTTTTATGTTAATATGAATTCCAAAGATGTTAATAATATGTTTTATGTTAGATTTGAGAAAGCTTTTAAAATAAAATAAATCTATTATATATTATAGAATGTTAAAAATGTTTCAAGAAAGAATATATGAAGAACCAGTAAGGTTTTTCGGCAGCGATATACCAAAACAGATTCAGGAATACCGAAAGCAAAGACTACAACAATTAGTAGAGTGTGAATGTGGTGAAACTTTTTTAATGAAGGATGCTACTAACCATATTGAAAGTGATTGTCATATTACTTTTAAGGAAGAAGAAAGAATGAGGAAAGAATTAGAAGAACATATTCGTATAGAAAATGATACTGATAGTGATAGTGATAATTATAGTGATGGTGGTTCAACAAGAGTGCCAGATGATTAAAAAATAACTAAATATGTTAGATTTGAAAAAGCATTTAAAATAAAATAAATATTCAAATATATTATGATATTTTATGATTTACCAATAGAAATTAAAAACCTTGTATTATCTTATAATTTAGGTGATGTTAGATTATTAAAAATAAAAAATAATAATATTATTAAAAATTATATTAATAAATTTAAACCAGTGTATAAGTCTTACAAATTAAAGAATTCACAATATTTTGAAATTGATAATATCAATATGAAAAATATTATCAATAACGGCATATCATATATTTTTAACTTAAGTGAGTTAGATAAATTACATCAAAAACATAAACCATTAAAATTATTAATTGAATATGATATATTTGTTACATCTATCTCATTTACTTGCTTGAATCATGTTCGTAATCGTACTTTAACATCAAATAATTTATTTGATATTTATTATTTTCTTAATAAAGACCTTTATGAAACTAATTTAGTGTATAGGGACAATATGGCTAATTTTATTTCATTACAAGTGAAAAAAATAACTATTAAAGTCATCAATTAAGAAAGACAAAGTTTTATTAGTAAATTTTATTCATATTTTTAATTAATAATGTTAATGAATCATATTAATATTATTAATTTAAATCAATGAAGCGTTGCATAAATTCAACGCAGGTAATTTATATAATAGTTTGTCCGATTTTTGATTTTCTAACTTTTCTATTCTCGTTACACATTCTTGAATAGATTTTATTATTAAAGTATCCGCTCTCGTTTTTTCATCTACTCTTAAATTCTTAATGTCTTCCATACTGTTATTTTCTTCGTTTTTGCTTTGACCAATACCCATTATATATTATTATTTAGATTTTTCTTTTTTCAATTCCTTAATTTCTTTTTCAAGTTTATCTATTTTATCATTTAATTCTAATACTGCTTTATGAACCAACACAGGTAAAACTAAATAATTCAATCCTAAATACTCTTTATCTTTACATACAATATTTTCAAACTCTTTAGGAATTGCTTTTAATACTTCATCTGCGATATATCCTATATGAGTTTTACCCCCGTCATTTCTATCGTGTCTCTTAAACTTCTTTGGCTTAAATTTCTTAATAATATTCATACAGTTAGATTTGACATTGTCTATGTCATATTTCAACCGCGAATCAGATGAATCAACAAACGTTCCGTTAATGGTTACTGTCGTTGCTGTTAAATCTATGTTAGTTCCTGTTGATGGTTCAAGTGTATTACATAGCAATTTCTTCGTTCCTGCAACTGTTACATTTTCATTAAAAGTTGATGAGGCATTATTTGTAAAACTTCCAGTATTTACTGTTGTTCCAAATGTCTTATCAATAGACAATAAAACTGACGGAGTACTTGAGCTATCAGCAATTCTAAAAGCTGTATTTGACGTTCTGAATATTACATCAAATGTAGATAAATTAGTTCCATCATAATAAGTTGATATTTCACTCGTACCAAGCTTTATGTCTGTGCCAGTAGTCATGGAAATATCATTTAAAAATGAAACTGTTGTTAAATCAAATGATTGTATTGTATTAGTTGCTAAATATGCATTTTGAACTGCTAAGTTAGTATCAACGGTTATTAATGTTCCTCCGTTAGGTGCTAAATGATTGCTTCTTAATGCTCCATTAGTTTTAATATAAACATCATCAGCAAATAAATTACCCATTACATCAACGGTTGAAGTATTAAAAGTCCATCCGCTAGTAATATTAACTGCCCCAACTATGTTAGACTGAACAGCGGGGTCTCCACAAATAAATCTAATTGAAGAATTAGAATCGGTATTTCTCATATCAAAAGATGAAAAAGCACTAACATATCTATATAATTCACAGTTTGTATCAATTGTTAATTTACCATCAGTATCAATATTAACATTATCACAATTAACATCAGCATTCGTATAAATATTACCTAACACATCTATAGGTTTACTAAAAATTGTTTTTCCTACAAGCCCATCAGCCATAAAATATTGGTTAGAAGCATTAGTTATATCTCCTACACTACACGCTACAAAATTAGGATGATGTATATAAAAACCTTCTATTGCATCTGGTGTATATGTTTCTAAATATGGTTCTAATCCATTTATTGAAGTATTGATATTATCTATTTTTGTTTTAATATCTGTTGAAAAATCATTATTTGTAAATAAATTTCCTTTCATATACACACCTCCTTCGAAATATGATGTTCCGTGTGCTTGAGCAAAATTGTATGAAGTATGAACATTACCGTTAATCGTAATTCTTGAAGCATTATTAGGTCTTCCAATAATAACATCTCCTGTATTCCATCCTAACCATAATCTATAAGGAGTAGCACCTGTTAGTCCTTGATAAGAGTCCAACTGACAACCTCTTTTAAATTCCAGTCGTTGGTTACTAACTGCGTCCTGGATTCTAAATATTGGATTAGTATTATCTGTTAAACTAAGTATTAATGGAGAGTTTACTGTTTGTGCAGTTGTATTAACTTTGTCTAATTTTTGACTTATTGATACATCCTGTGCGCTATCATTTGTAATTATTGTATTTATCGTATTTGTATTACCACTTATTAATCCTGCTAAATTATCTGACTGTAAAACATATCTAGCATCAGAACCTGCTATATCTAAAATAGACGAACACGAAAATAAACCAGATACTTGTAAATTAGATAATATTGTAGTATTATGATTTAATAATATTTTATCATTTTGAAAAGTTGAAGAATTATTAATTTCTACATCTCCAAAACCTCTTTGATTTAAAAACATTGTCGCGCCTGTTAAACTTCCATAAACATAAGTATCAATATAATTATTGTATAATTCATGATAATAATTATAATTTCCAAATTCTGCTATTTTGAAAGTTGAGTTAGTTGTTATATTATGTATTAATGTATTTTTTCACACTGATGTATCTAATTTTTCTGATAATAAATTATTAGTCGTTATTTTATTATAATAATCTGCTTCATTAAGTGAACCTCCATTCTGTAAATCTGATATGGCTGAAATATGAGAATTTACTGTACTATTTAATCCTGTTATTAAATTAGTATTTGAAGAAATATTATTAAAATTAGTTGTCATAGTAGAATTTAAATTATTTATAAAATTTGTATTAGAAGAAATATTATTAAAATTAGATGTTATAGTAGAATTCAAATTATCTATTAAATGAGTATTAGATGAAATATTATTAATATTTGAATTAATTAAATTAGTATTTGAAGAAATATTATTAAAATTAGATGTTATAGTAGAATTTAAATTATTTATTAAATTTGTATTTGATGAAATATTATTAAAATTTGTATTTGAAGTTATTGTCAGATTACCTATTAAAAATGTATTTGAACTAATATTATTTGATAATACATTAACTTCTGTTTTTTTGAGTTATATCATAAAAATTAGCGTCAATCTGTGCTTTTGTGTAAGTATCTACTTGGTCTGCTTTATTGTTGAGTAAATCAATTATATCTGATTGATTAGCGTATATGTTTCTAATGTTTGTTACCCCGCTTGTAGAATTGATTTCGCTAATTGTGTGCGCTACAACATTCTCAAAGTTTGTTAAATTTATTGAAGGCATTATATATTAATAGTAGAAAATGATAATATTTATTTATTTTTAATATTATCATTTTTACTTATTTTTAATCAAGTATCTGAACTCCGGCATCGCGTATGGATAATATTTGTTCACTCACTAACGTTATATATATTGTATCTGGCATATTTGCTGTTACCATATTTCCAACAGGTTTCACACGAATTAAAAGCTGTTGCCCAGCTTTCGTGTTAATTCCAGTATATGAACTATCGGGAACCTTTTCGAAATCCATAGCAAAGATAAACTTATCAACACGATAAGCAGAATATTCAATCGATAAATGGTGTTGATGGAACAATGGTAAATTTAATGCTTTTCGTAAATAATAGAATGCTTGTGTTAATGAACGGCATGGATACTCAGGATATAGTTTTGACCCTAATTGAAGTTGAAATTCTAAATCAAGGTCGTGATTGTAGTATCCGCTTTCTTGGTAGTTCAAATAATACATAGGATGATAGAAGTTGTTGTATTCTTTCATAACGTGAATATCACCTACTCCGCTTTTACTGAAAGAGATGAACGCGGTAGCGAGTTTAGACACTGAACGAACAACAGTAGTGTTAATTGACGACGAACCATCGGGAACTTGATTAGATTGACAAATGTAAGTATTATAAGTAATAGGTAATTCTTTCCCATCAAGTAGGTGTGCAACATATTTATTATGAAGGTCGTTGTCCAAGCTTACCAAATCAGTTTGAAGGAATGCGTTACTAATTGAGAACTGCTCATTTGTATGAAGGCTTGAGTCTGCGTTGCCACTTGCTGGAAACCTCGCCCACCAACTGTAACAACACAATCGGTAAAATTTGAAACTAATTCAAGTTCTAAAACAAGAGGACACGCTTTTAACGGGATATACTTAAATTGATTGAATAAACCAAGCATCGGTTTAAATCCTACAACCATTTTTCTGTTAAAGCCTGGAATTGTGTAAGCGTCATATGCAGGACCAATATGACCCGATGCAGGAACTGCACGACGTGTGTTTAAATCATCATCATATCTATAACCAAAACTCTGGGCGTCTTCATTGTCTCTTGCTCCTTTTGACATCATGCAACTCATCATGTGATGATTTCGGTTGTAATAATCAATGTCTTCAACAAGTTGATTACCAGCAATTAGTCTTGCTCTTCTAAAAAAGGAATAAGCAGGAGACAGAGGACGTAAGCGTTTATTGTCTGACGAGTCAGTGTTTTCAACAGTGAAATAAACCATTACACTCTGCGGGTCAAGCCAAGTATTATCTTCAGCATTTAAAGCTATTTTCAACACACGTTGACCAGATGAAGGGGTGTAGATATTACTTCCAGAAGGAAAAAACGAGACTGAACGACGGTCGTTGATATAACTTGCACCTTTATTTAACTTGAATGAGAGGTTGTCAATTAGAATATCTTCAGCACTAAAAGTTTCCATTGCTATATATAATTTAATTTAGAAATAATTTAAACTAAACTAAATTAAATAATTTAGTGTAATCCTTTTGATTAGAGTTATTATTTTTAAATATTTTCATTTTCTTTTTCTTAATCTTATCTTCAACTGGATTATTCCCTTTTTCTTTCTCCATTACTAATTCTCTAATTTCTTCATATGTACTTTTCTTATACTTTTTATTTTCATTCTTAATCATATCATCCGTTGTTTCATTGTCATATTTCTTATGTTGTATCATTAATATTATTATGATAATAAATTTATGTTTTTTCTTTTTACTATATTGTCAATGTCTGATTGAGTGTGATTACATCTGTTGTTGTCATTTAATAACAAGAACTTATTATTTGCGACTTTTGCTTTAAACAAGATAAAATTATAACAGTTGGAATATTCAAAACCTCTAAATATATAACATCCACATTGGCATTTTACATATGTTCGTTTATTATCTCTATATAAATCCATTAATCTTTGTTCAATTGTTAATGGTGTATGTGTTGTTTCAATTTCTGTCAAGTTTTCATTTAACTGATTATTCATATATAATATTATATAGTTATATATTTAAGTACTTATTTAACTATATTATCTCCGTTACCGGGTCAACACTTCTTGAAACATCTTTGCCTTGGTCTCCGTATCCAGTTATGTAATCATGGTTAGTATATGGATTTAATGAACCAGTATAAACAGTTATAGCACCACGGTCAGCAATACTGACAGGGTCTAAGATACTTCTAAAATTAATGTAATCATCGGTAATTTTAGACCTTCGTGATATAAACGGCGCTCCATAAGTGGTTAAAGTTAATTCTCTTTCAGGGTAATCTTTTGTTATCTGTGCCCCTACACTTGAACCGAGACTATGTGTTATAAGATGTTTAACTTCATTGTTTTCATCCAATGCTGTTGATGTGTCTTTATATCGTTGTGAATATTTAGTCATTTTAAAGGGAAGTCCTACATCTGCCAGAATGTCATTAACAGCACCTCCAAACGTTCCTTTTCCAAATGTTCCGCTTACATACATTTTATCACCATCAATATAAAAACCTTTACCATTGCCATATGCTCTACTCAACCCTTGTGCATCAGTTAAATTTGAATTAGGATAATAACTATTTAATATTTTGTCAGTTTGTTTCATAACATTAGTTATTTTAGTTGTTTTCTTATAAGGTTGATAATGTTTAATTTTCCCATGCTTCATTTCATAAATTAACTTTTTATTATTAATCATATATTTAAAGTTATAAATTAATTTCTCAATTAATTAATAATGCTCACGTACAGTTTTTAAAAATATATAACAAATGTTATATTTTTTAAAAACTCTAGGTTAATATTTATTAATTTTAATTAGAAAATCTTTTCTAATTAAAGTTAATAAATGTTAACGTACAAAAAAGTTTATATTGACAGCGCTCATAGAATTAGTGGTACATCATCGAATTTCAAAGTTGAATTGCCGGAAACATTACAAACAGACAACGGAGTTCATTGCTACATTCACGAAGTAACATTACCTAACTCGTGGTATTCGATTCAGTCAGGATTAAATAATATATTATACTTTTATTCTTCTCCACTAGTTCCAGATGAAGATAACACAAATGTCCATTATTTAGCGTTACAATTGGACGAAGGAGTATATACTGGCACAGAACTAGCGACAGAATTAAAGTCAAAAATAAATGGTGTTGTAGATAATACTAATTTCTCAAATACTTATGAAGTTACTTACAGTGTGAAAACTAATAAAATAACAATTTATTCAAACTATGCCGATAGAAAGTTCGCTGTGTTAACTGATGAACAAATGAAACTAACATATGCAGATTATATATGGAATGGAACTTTTGATGCTAATAACTTGCAATCTGCTAATGAAGTTTTAGGAAATTATCAAATGGTAGTTTATCAATATAATAATCCTTATGTTTCTGGTTTCGTTAATCTTCAACCCATTAGAAATATTTATATTCATTCTTCTCAATTGTCTAATTATAATCAAGTAAATTTAAGAACCGGCGATAGCACAGTTGTTAAGAAAGTACCAGTCACAGCACCACACGCGGGAATTGTCTTTGATTCGGAATTAAACCCTCTGGATTACTTGGATGTATCAAATAGAAGCTTTAAACAATTAGATTTTTGGATTAGTAATTCATTAGGAAATGAAATTAATTTAAATGGGGTAAATGTATCCCTGTCATTATTGTTTGTGAAAAGCGATATTATTTAAATATATTCTTTAATTTTTCCATATAGAAAATATATAGAATATATTATATGTCAAGTATTGAGGTAGTAGATGTTAATAATGAAACTAAAACAGAAGAAGCACCTGTTAATAATGAAGTCGTTGAACAAAATGAAACAGTTAATGAAGAACCAGAAGAAGCCATTCCTGAACCAAAAGCGAAAGCAAAAGCATTACCAAGAACTAAAAAAGAAGTTGAATTAGTAGAATGTGAACAATGCTCTAAAAAGATGACATTGAAAAGTTTGAGACACTCACATCCTAAAAATTGTAAAGGGGCAAAAACCGAGATGCTCCCAGTCAATCCACAAAAGAATATTAGAAAGATAAAACCAGAAGTAAAAGAAGAAAGTAAGAATGAGATTAAGCAAGAAGTGATTAAAGAAACTATTAAGAAACCCACGGCAGCAGAATTATTAAGCCAACATTATGAAGAACTTAAACAAAAGAAAAAACAAGATAAACAAGAAAAAATAAACAAATTATATTCATCAATGTTTTAAATAATAATCTAATTATAATATATATTAATCATGCTTATGAGAAGTCATAGAAATGTAGAATTTAAAAGGGCGCCACAAGTAGAACGTCATTCTAATGTTTCAGATTTATGGGGAGTTGCTTCAAGAATGAATTATTTTAAACAGTTGAAGGACACACTGGAAGCGAGACAATCACAGGGAGCATTAATAAAGTATAGAAATGATTTAGCTGAAAGCAACAGAACCGAAAGTTACAGAAAGGAATTAGACAGAATAAGAAAAATATTAGACAACACACGGTCACCAGATGGAATACAAACAAAGGAACAACTAACTGTAAGAAAGAAGCATTTAGAAGAAATGATTAAGAATATATCTGATTAATTTATTTTTCTAAATAATTAATATACTATGATTAAATCAATTAGTAGATTGAATACAGTAGGACCGGTAAAAGTAGGTTCATTGAAATCACAATTACATTTGAGACCTTCTTATGATGAATTGTTAAAAGAAACGTTGGTAGGAGATGAGAACCGTCCATCAATTGAAAATGTGATAGACAGAAAAGCGACAAGATACAGATTAAACCAATACGGTAGTCAGTTTGATAATAATGGAGCCTTAGACATTCAAAAGAAACAAGAACTAGACCGGAGAGGAGAAGTTATGAAAGGAGCAATGTCGGACGCTGACAGAGTAAGAGCTAAACTTAATGACGAACTGAAACTTGCTGACACACTGAAACAACACCAGTCTTTCATTCAAGAAGGACTAACGGAAGCACAGAAACAGAAAGAAGAACTTACTGAAAGAATGAGACTTTGGAGACAACAACACGAAGAAATGCAAAGTGCTGTATCAAAGAGTTCATATCCTGCCGGTGTAGAAGTTCATTCAATGGTGTCCGCTGATGAAATGCCAGAATTAGAACCATTAGAGGAAGGCGAAGAAGAAGATGAACGAGAAGACGACCCAGTTGTTGAAGAAGAATCAAAAGCAGAAGACGCTTATGGTTACAACGAGTTTAAGAAAAGAGCGTCTGAACTAACACCCGCTTATCTTGCAAGCAGACCTGAAGATATGAAAGAAGTCATGGACAAACTGAAAGGATTTAGAAAGATTAAAGACAGTGTTTTTGAAGAATTCACTGAGTTATATAATGCTTTAATTAATAGCGATGGTGATTTTATCAAGAAGGAACACAGATTGAAATTAGTAAGGTTTTACAATGATAAAGTGTATTACTCAGTTTTCCACCCACGACCTAAGGAAAAAGAAGATAGTCCAACCGTGATGGATGGTTCAGTTAAAGAAATACCTGCGGAAGTTTAATAAAATATATAATATTTAATATGACTGTTAAATATTATGGATTACGCCGACGTCCTACTTTTGAAGAAATGCTAAAGGAAGCGATGACGCACAGATTAAAAATTGAAATCATCCCCGAAAGACAGGTAATTGACTTGTCAATCAACAATATAGATTTTGACGATTTTGACCTTTCAAAATACGATAGGAGACTACGGTTGAATGCTAGGGTTCAAACTGATGAACAAGTTCTTCAACACGAATTGTTCCCTGATATGTTTGATGAAGTAGCGCCAACATCACAGTTATATGAAAACAACGAGGCAGACGCACAAACAACACGATATATAGCAAAAGATTTTGCTGATGAAATTTATAGTAATGCAATTCAGGACCAAAAGATGAACCAAAAGATGAACCAAAAGATGAACCAAAAGATGAAAAGCAGGAAGATTTACAAAGTCTTCATTTAACATCATCATCGTCATCAGCATCAACCGAAAAAGATAAGAAAGAGGAAAGCCGAGAAATAAAATCGTTAAGAAACATATTTTTAGGTGGAGAAGACAAGAGCGTATTTGAACTATTCAAACGTGACAAGAAGACATCCACACCATCAGAACAATCAAGGGAACAGGAAGAAGAACAACCGAGGGCATCATTCTGGTCAAGACGTCAGGTAGAAGCAAGAAGCAGAAGTCGCTCGCTGAGCGCGCGAGGCTCGTCCGAGCGTCACTCACCAGAAGAAAGAGCAAGAGGTAATCAAATGAACAGAAGACAATTAGAAACAAGAAGCAGGAGCAACTCACCCCAAGAAATAGCTAGAGGTAGTGAATGGACGAGGGAACAAATGGAAACAAGAAGCAGGAGTAGAAGCCCAGAAAGCATAAATACAAAAAGTAGCCGAGGCAAGAAGAAAAAATAAAAACTACTTAAAGACAAAACGCCCTAATATAGTAAAATGACAGGAATTTTTATTAACGGTAATAGTAAACAGAGAATAACAAATGATGAATTTAATATGATGGTTGAACTGATGAAAGCAGAAAACGACTTAGTCTTACAGATGATAAGCGAACAGAACCAGACTTCGAGCGATGGAAATGAGCAACCCGTGAGATGGAGGGACGACCAGAAGAACTACCACCAGAATTACTACAACAATAACCTAAAACAGTCTTACACTTGCGAGGACTGTGGAAGGACGATATCAAGCAAATCAAATTTATCTAAACACAAGAAATCTAAAATTTGTTCGCAAGCTTCGCGACAATGCACATTATGAAAAAATAATAATCATTCATCTTATTAAAAACACTTAATGAGATTAATGCGTTCATTCTCAACCCGAAACCCATTTTCTCCAACAGTCAACCCCAGCCCGAAAAACTACTTAAAGAGAAAATACCTTATATTATATAGAGTATAGTATTATGGTTACCATGTCAGAAAATAAAATCATAGATTTCATTTTAAACAGCCAACAAGGCGAACTAATACAAAAAGAAGGGAGGCAAACACAAAAACTCAAAATAGGTGATAAGACCTACAGATATGATAAGAACAAACCAGTTTCAAACGTATTGAACACGAAACTAAAGGAAGTGGCAAGGAGTGACGGATATAGAAAGCATGGCCTTTTAATGAAAGGTGCTAATTATCTAAAACTAACGAGAGGTAGACCCTTACAGGATTATGTCAAGCGATTCAAGTCCAAAATCACAGACGAGCAACAAGCGTTCAAGGGATACGCCAACACCTACTCGGTAAGTGATCTAAGATTAAAGGGGTTGAAAGGTTTATCCTACTTAAAATACCAGAAGCAACGACTGGCCGAATTCCTGAACAGAAACCCGAACATGAAAATAATCGTGGAAACTGATTTATCATTCAAAAATCCCGACAACGAACTTATTCAAAGGAGGTTAAGAAGCAGAAGATACAATATTCATAATACCGATGAGTTGAACAACGTCTTAAACAACATTGGACATGACATTGAGACACAAATTGAAGTAGTCGAAGACGTTCAGTCGAGCTTGGTTCTTGTCCAAGTTGAAAAGTTAGTCATCAGTTATGATAGGTACAATCCTACCCGTGGTTCATCCTTTATTGCATTGCCCGACTGGGTGGCAAACAAAAAGGCTTGTATTAACATTAAAAACGAGGATGACTTATGTTTTAAATATTCCGTTCAATGTGGATTTTATGAGTTATTCAAAAAAGACCATCCCTGCGACATGTATCATTATAAGAAATATGTAGATGACAAATTTATCAAATGGGATAATATTGACTTTCCAGTAGGTAATGATGAGATTGAACTATTTGAAGAACAGAACAAACACATATCGGTCAATGTTTATTACATAAACCCCGATACGAATAGTAAAACTATTTTATTATACAAAAGAAGCAACAACCCACAAGCACAACACAAAATCGATTTAATTAAATTGACTGATGAAGTTAAATCGCATTACGCTTATATCAAAAATTACGATAAGTTAATGAGTAGTCAGACTAACAAAAAGAAAGTTAAAAAGTATCATTGTAGAACCTGCTCTCATGGTTTTCAATCAGAAGAACTTTTAAAGAAACACGAAGAACAGGGATGTCTAGCAGTTGAGGGTCAAAAAATAGAAATGCCAGAAGCAGGTGAAACAATAGCATTCAAAAACCATTTCAAGAAACTTAAAGCTCCATTCGTAATCTATGCCGACTTTGAATGTTTAACTGTGCCAATTGATGTTAAAAGCAAATCGGCAAAAGCTAAAACTACATCATATCAAAATCATCGTCCCTGTGGTTTTATGATTAATGTAGTCAATGCTATAACCGGAAGTAGTGAGCCTTACTTATACAGAGGTGAAGATTGTATGGATAAGTTTGTTGAAAAAATCATTGAAGTCAGAGAAGATATTATTAGTAGAATGAAGGAAGTAAAAGAGATAATCATGACTGAAAAGGACAAGGAAGATTTTGAAAATGCTACTACTTGCTTTATCTGTGGAAATGATTTTAAACCTGAGGACAAGAAGGTTCGAGACCATTGTCACTTTACTGGAGCTTACAGAGGATGCGCCCACGATGATTGTAATCTTGGTTTTAGTATGAGATATTATAAAATCCCAGTGTTTCTTCATAACCTTAAAAACTATGATGCCCACTTAATCATCAACAAGGCTCACGAACTGAACAAGAATTCTAAAATAGAATGTATCGCTCAGAACAGCGAAAAGTTTATAACCTTTGGTTTTAAAAATCTTTGTTTCAAGGACAGTTTCAGTTTCTTATCGTCTTCGTTGGATAAGTTGGTGAAGTTGAGTAAATATGAGGATGATAAAAAGCGTGAGAATTGGAAGAACAATTTCAGATACAGCGTTAGAAACCCGTATGTTAAAACCGATGAAGATTTGGATTTATTGACTGATAAGGGTATTTATCCCTATGACTACTTTGATGATTTTGAAAGATTTAAGGAAAGGGCTTTACCACCGAAAGAAGCGTTTTACAGTAAATTGAGTGAAGAACATGTAAGCGATAAAGATTATGAAAGGGCACTGAAAGTATGGAAGCACTTCGGGATTAGAACACTCGGGCAGTATCACGACTTGTATTTAAGAACTGATGTTTTACTACTGACCGATGTATTTGAAAACTTTAGAGACTTGTGTATGGAATACTACGGTTTAGACCCCGCTCATTATTATACGTTGCCAAATTTCGCATGGGACGCGATGCTTCTAAAAACTGGCGTTGAAATAGAACAATTGCATGACCAAGAAATGTTTGAGATGGTTGAAAAGGGAATGAGAGGTGGTATGTGTCAAGTCAGTCATAAATTAGCAGTGGCAAATAATAAGTATATGGGGGAAGCATATGATGAGAACAAGCCATCAAATCATATTAGTTACTTGGATGCTAATAACTTGTATGGTTTAGCAATGTCCCAGAAGTTACCGCTAAAAAATATCAAGTGGGCAAAGAAAACTCCCATTGTTGAAAAATGGAATGAAAACGATGAGTTCGGTTATATTATGGAAGTTGATTTGGAATATCCCGAAACATTGCACGACTTCCACTCCGACTATCCACTAGCGCCTGAAATAATGAATGTAAATGTGAATATGCTTTCCGATTATCAAAAGCAAGTTTTCAAAATATATTATGATGGAAAAACCCCGAAGGACGAGAAAACAAGTAAGTTAATATTAAATCTAAAGGATAAAGAAAAATATGTGGTTCATATCAAGACTTTACAGTATTATTTGAAAATGGGAATGAAACTGGGTAAAGTCCATAGGATAATAAAGTTTCAACAGAGGGCATGGTTGAAACCGTGGATTGACTTCAACACTGGTAAAAGGAAAGAAGCCAAAAGCGATTTTGAGAAAGATTTATTTAAATTAATGAATAATAGCATATACGGAAAAACCATGGAAGACAAGCGTAATCATATGGATTTTGAATTAGTAGATAATGAAGTTAGATATGAAAAATGTGTGAATAATCCAACCTTCAAAAATAGATTTATAATAAATGAAAATCTTGTAGGAGTTGAGAAAACTAAAGCAAAACTGAAACTGGATAAACCAATCTTTTTAGGAATGACGATTTTAGATTTAAGTAAATTACATATGTATCAGTTTTATTATGATGTATTCAAAAAGAAGTATAATGAAAACATCAAATTAGTATATACAGATACTGACAGTTATGTAATTCAAACATTCACCGAGGACATCTATAAGGACTTCAAAGAATTAAATCAATATATGGACTTTAGCGACTATCCTGTTGAGCATCCATGTCATGACAAAACTAATAAAAAGGTCTTAGGAATGTTTAAGGACGAATGCTCTTCAAAGATAACTACCAAATTCATAGCTCTCAAACCAAAGTCATATGATTTTACAATACACGGTGAGGTTGATGAACATAAGAAATCAAAAGGTGTAGTGAAACACAAAGTGAAAAAAGAACTGTCGTATCAGAACTACCACGAAGCATTATTTCAAAACAAAAAGCATGAAATCACATATAACTTCATCAGAAGTAAGTCACATCAAATATATTCAATGTCTCAAGTCAAGCAATCTCTCAGTAATTATGAAAACAAAAGGTTTTATATTGATGCTTTCACTTCACTGCCTTATGGGCATTATTCCATAAAATAATTATCTAAATAGTTCTAATAATATGAAATTATTAGAATTAATTTCTCCATAATCTTTACCAAATATAGTTAAAGAATACATTGTATCTTATAATAATCAAGACTATGGAAAACATAGAAGCAGAAATCATCAAGGGTCAAATCTATGTCATCAAAAACACATTGAACAACAAAATATACATTGGAAGCACTAAACAAACACTACACAAACGGATGGCAAAGCATAGGCATGATGCTAAACATTGTGGAAAAATGCTGATACATCAAGAAATGAACAGACTTGGTATAGACAATTTCTTCATTGAGCATTTGGAGAATTTTGAATATCACAACTTACAACAACTACGAAAAAGAGAAGGTGATATAATAGCTGAACAGCAGGCAGAACTAAATGAAAGAAAGGCAGGAAGAAACAAACAAGAATATTACATAGATAAAAAGGACATGTTCAAACAGCGATATTTCAACAATGTTGATACAATAAAAGCACGCGACAAAGAACGCCATGAAAGAGACAAAGACAAAATCAATCAACGAAAGAAGAAACACCGTGAAACACATATAGAGACATACAAAGAAAGAGACAAACAGTATTACTACGAGAACAAAGAAAAGCGACTACAAAACCACAAAGCGTATGTTGAAGCAAACCCAGAGAAAATGAAAGATTACTATCACCAGTATTACCTAAAAAACCGGGAAAAGAAACAGGAATACAATAGACTACGCTACAACCAACTGAAGCTGGAGAAGGAAGCGAACAAGGCTTTGGACTAACATAACAACTTGGAAACCCAAACCATTATGTAAAAGGGATTGTGGTAAGATAAGAAATGGGAAACATTTAGAAACTGCTCAACGCTTGCCACCAACAACTAAGGCGGAATGGGGTGATAATCCTATATTTCATAAACAGGAAGAATTATATAAAATACCGTTTGAATTAGTGTTAGACATCCTCTGTAGTTTGGAATGAAAACCGAGTTAATCATCTCGTGGGGTCTCCAAGGTGTCCCCAAAATGGGGGACGGGGTGTCCCCAAAATGGGGGACTGGGTGTCCCCAAAACGGGGGATTAGAGGACTGGGTGTCCCCAAAATGGGGGACTGGGTGTCCCCAAAACGGGGGATTAGAGGACTGGGTGTCCCCAAAATGGGGGACTGGGTGTCCCCAAAATAGGGGACCGTGTCTCGTTGAAATGAGAGTAATTGAACAATGATACGGTGGAATAGGACTATGGAGAGGATAAGTGAATTAGATTATTCATAATATTTAATTATAATATGGGTAAACATTGTTTTATAATCTAACACGAAGGTTAAGACATTTAAATTAAACCTGAAACCCAGACCAGCCGACCAGCAGCCCCCTAGCCAAAACTACTTAAAGACATATTACCTTATATATTAAGAGAAAAATGAACGGTGATGGAATCAATAATTATATCGATAAAAAATGCTATGATTGTTGTCACTTCAAAAAAGAAAATATGGAATTGTATAAATTGAGTTTACCTAATGAAATAGTGAATAATATTATTAATTATTCAATGGATGGTGAAGAAGACATATGTAAAAATTGTAAAACATGGAGAGATAATCAATTTTTAATCAAATGTCTGTTGGGAATAAAAAGAATACATAATAGAAATGTAGAAGATGATATTTTAATATTTCTAACTGTAAATAAAATACCACCTTACGATTGTGTTAAACAGTTTCTTAAAATCAGTAAGAAAAAATATGAAATGATTGATGATATATTATGGATGTTGGGTTATAGTCAAGAGAAAGGAGAAGATGTTAAAGAAAATATCAAATTATTTATTGAAAGTAAAAAGTTTAATGTTCAGAATACAGTGAGAGATGTTAATATTATTTTTAAAATGATGTATGAAAGAAGTAAGACAAACCAATTAGATTATTATCCTGAACTGAAATTATAATCATAATATAATAATAACATGTAAAATCTTACAGGTTATAATTATACTGAACTTTTAACCTATAACACCCCTTAAACTTATCTAAATAAATAACCCCTTAAACATATAGAGACCGATGACAGACAAAAAGCAATGTTCCAAATGTAAAGTCTTTCAATTGTTAGAAAAGTTCAACGAAGGAAGAAAACAATGTAATGTATGCTTGGAGAGCAAACGACGGTATAGAGAAGCACACAAAGAACAAATACAAGAGAAGGCAAAGGTTTATTATGAACAAAACAAAGAACACAAACAACAATACATGAAAGAATACAGGGAAGAATACATAAAACAAACAATTGAATGTCAATACTGTGGATGTATGGTAAGTCCTCAACACAAAGCAGAACACGAAAGAACCAAAAAACACATCAACAATGTTAAGAATCCAAAACCACCAAAGACGGAAGAAACAACAAAAGAAAACAAACCACAAACAACACAGGAAGAAATAAGAGAATACATTGAAACCTCATCAGATTTTGAATATGACTTGAACAAAGAATAAGATAAATCAAATGAACCACCAACACCCCAGAACATTATAACTACTAAAAGGGTTAACTCTTTCAAATGAAAAAAATGTCGGCCCCCAGCCCAACAATGAACAAGGCGACAATTTACCCAAATGATTACCTTAACGAAAACGATAAACAAGCTGAACACAGATTTGAGATGAACATAAAAACCAGAACACGCAACCCTCAACAGGCTTCCCCTCAGGGCGCCCCTTTTCTCCATTTTTTTGGGGGGGGGTTTTGGGTCCCCAATTCTCACTTGCCCAAAAGACCTGGAGATAAAAGGTCAAGAGGTCGGCCTTGGGCAACTGAGAATTCCATGTGTCTTCCAGGGAAAATGGGTTACCACCACCTGGAGATCTCCAGAAATCCCCCCCCCCCCGGCCCCATCTTCCATTTTTGGGGGGTGGGGCACCGCAAGGCACCGCAAAAGGCACCGCAAGGCCGGCGCCTGGGATGGAGTTCAGCCCCAAGCGCTTCAAATGCGACCTCAGCTGCCCCTTAGAAAAACCTGGCATTAAAGGTGATCACCTCTTGGGTTGCCATGACTGAAAATGGACCAAAACGGGAAAACCCAAAGGTTTTGTAAGGTCGATTCGCTTTGGGCAACTGAGCGACTGGAGCTGCTTCTCGTCCGCGGTGTTGGTGGTGTGCTTCGCCAGCTTCCGGCCTTCGAAAAAGTTGTTTCCCGCCCGGGGAATCGGATCAAACGGCTCACTCCCGTCATTCCAGGGTTCTTGGATTTGGTGCAATGGATTTAAAGTCCATCCGCAATATCATCCCTGTTAGATGAAAATGCGGGGCCAACAAAAAATCCAACTCGAGTTCGATTTACGAGAAATTTCGACTGTTGTCAGCCAGGTAGATTTGTCCCAAGGAGCCCAAGACTCTAAATATGAGGGCCTTTAACCTCCAAAGGCCTCTTGGGCTCGTAGGGAAACATCGACGATTTTCGATGTTCGAAGACATTGGCCCTGGAACGATCCGTTTCCCCGTGGGTTCCGAGGCCATTTTCGGTTGAAGCCCCGGAATCAAGTGCTGCAATTTGCGAGGTCCGTTTTCTTGGGCACCGAACTCAGAAACCCCAACCGGAATGAACCGTTTCCCCAAAAACATGCCAAACGTTGTTGTTTCAAACATGGCTTCCAAGTGGAGCTCGCTGCTGCGAGACTCATGCAGGGAATGAGACATGGAATGACCCCGAGAGAAAAAGCATCCAACTGGTGATTTCCACTAAGGTTGACCAAAACCTGGGTTCATACCCGCATTCCCTGCTGAGCACCAGCAAGTAAGCGACTCGGCCGAGTTTCCATCCGATCGAGTGGATGGGCCAAAACAAGTTGCCAAACTGTTTTTTGCACCACGAACAAATAGTCCAAACCCGAAAAGGGACTAAGTCCAGTTGAACTCAGGGAGCCCAATCAGGAGGGCGTGCATGACTCGTTGAGCCCGGATTACTCCCCGATTACATCTGAACCGAATCGAAAGCGTCGCCAAATCGGCAGACTTAAGGGTGATCCATCCTGGGGGATGCGGGTATTGGTTGAAAAACAGGTAGCATTCAAAGAGCCACTGCCTTAGGATTATCCTGCCATCTCCTTTTCCGTCAAACTACCCTTTTTTGTGTTTTCAGTACATACGCGACCCTAGTCTAGTTCCGTCATTACTCCTTTCCAACCCTTGGTATGAGCAAAAAACTGTTTTTTTCAGCCTACTAAACATGAACAGGGACCAAACAAACACCGAAGACCTGCATACATGCCAACAACAGTGAAGACTTGGGATGCAGGGCACCCTTTCGGGCTTTCCATGCAAGCGCGCGTCCCCTGAAACAAAATCCAGTGGTCATACAGTAGATCCCCCTCAAAACCAACGGGCAAAATGAACATCTTCATTTTTCAGCCAGCATCACAGGGCGCCCTTTTTTTCCGTGCATGGAATCCGATGGAATCCGATCCCCCCAAACAAAAAGTCCATCATTTGCAGCGGAACCTTGTGGCTCCTACCAAAATTTCCAAATTCCCCTTGTTCTTCTTTTCGCGGCTCGCTTCCCCCTTTTTCGCCCATGTCAAAATTTCCAAAATTCCCCTTGTTCTTCTTTTGCGGCTCGCTTCCCCCTTTTCCGCCCACCAAAAATTCCCCGTTGCTTCTTTTTTTGGCGCGGCGCGTCTTCGCCACAAAACACGCGCCGCCCGTTCCACGCGCCGCCCGTCCCACGCACTGCGCCACCCGCTGCTCGCCGAGCTGCGGCGCTGGGTGCCCTTACCGCCGGTGCGCACGGCGTCGAACTTCTGCGCCAGCTTGGCCCTCGCCGCCTGCACGGCCTGCGGGCGGTTTTGTTTGGTTGACGCTGGGTTTGGGGAGCAAAAAGGTTCCATTTATGTTTTTGCAGTTCAGTGGTTGGATTCCAACCACTCAACCACAAAGCAAAAGAATGGGAGGTTTCCCAACGACAACCATGATCTGCGGATGCCTCGGATGCCGAACGCAGGCGGCTGAGCTCGGCTGGCGGGTGCAAGCCGCAAGCTCCGGCCGGCCCTGTTGCGCATGCTCCCCTGCAAAAATTGACCAAGGAAAGGCGGCCCACTGCCCAAAAAAGAGCTAGTTTGGGGAAGGCAGCTTCAGTCGGGTGGGGGAAGGCCTTCTTGTTTGGCATTACTCCCCCTGCAAAACATTAATCAAGAGTGGGTCCATTTACAAGAACAGGCAATTCCGATCCTAAAACGTGTAGTACTTTTGCGAGTTCCATGTTAATCTGTAGGAGATTAGCTGGGTATCTCTTCTTTGTGTTTTTTTTCTTTTTCTCTCTCTCTCTCTCTCTCTCTCTCTGGCCCGAGCAACTGGGTCGTGTTGGGCGGTTTACCTGAACACCCGCCCAATTGTGGTTGCCTTTTTGTAAGAGCCTGCCATTGTTCGGAAGTCTTGCTGGTTCGGAATGGCCAAAGGGAACCAGGGCATGGTGTTGGGCCATCCCCTGAGACGCCTGTCGTTGAATCGACCTCTCTCAATTGGAGGCCTTCTCTTCTGAGCCACACGGCAGACCGATCAGCACCCGGCCTTTAGGCCACTTTGGGTACAACCGAGTGGATGGGCACAAAAACATCTGAACTGATTGTTTGCCACTACATTGTTTCAAACCCAAAAACCAGTTGAACTTGGGGAGCGGCTGGCGGAATAGTTTGAAGGTCCGGGTTGTTTGGTTGTTTTTCCAAAAGCAAGCACCTGAAAGAGGGACCCTACAGGAAGGAAGCCCAGGGGAAAACAAAACGCCAAGACAAACCCTGTCTTGGCTCTCTGGGAATTCTAATTGCCCAAAATTCCCCAGCGGGGTGAGAAATAAATAGGTCTTCTGACTAAGGGGTCCTTTTGCTGATGACATAGCGCCCTTTTCCCAAACCAACCATTTCTTCTCACGGCCCTTTTTTCCAAGAGTCAAGGAGTTGAAGAGGATGATAGTCTTCCAACACCCCCCCCCCCCACTTCCATGATAAGACGGCAAGGGCCCGCTATCTTTGCTCATTGTGATAAAACAGATCACGGATTCCTGCTCCTTTGCGATCCGTCCCCAAAAAACCACCCAGTTGACTACTACCCAACTAACTTAGAACTCTTGGTAGCTCCAAAAGGCTTCCTCTAAGGCAAAAAATCGATGTCCCGCCGGTCCCTTCCAAACACCTAGTCGAGGTGGTCCCACATGTTTAGCCACTTTGACCCTCACCACACTCTGTCCAAAACATCCCCCCCTCCTTGCCCAGTGGGATCCCAGTTGCCCTTGGAGTAGGTAGCCAGCTACTGTCCTGTTTCTCATATGCGGTGGCAAGCCGGTCAATGGATCCACTGGGGCCACCGGGGCCACTGGGGCCCTGCACTCCTGGCCCCTCCCAGCGGCTTTGCGAGAATTCGAGCCTCAGATTGATCCATGATTCCGCCTCGGAAGTGGGGAAACCCGGCGGACGCGTGAAGCCCTCCGGTGGCATTCGCTTATGCTGTCTCGTCCGGAAAAATGAAAGAAACATATGTCCAGCGATAGATTCCGCCTAAAACCAAGAGGATCGACGCAAGATAATCTTCTCTAAGAAATGGGAGATTGAGAGTGTTTCTTCTTGGTTGCCGGTTCTGGGCTGCACAAATTTCTCGCAAGGTCCCTCAGCGTCACCAATCGACCCCGGGCCTGTAGACGGCACGCTGGCCCCTAGCACGAGCTGAGCCAAAACTGCTGCGATGCCGTTTGGGCGAAACTCGGCAAAACCTGGTGCTCAGCAGGGAATGAGTTGGAATGACCCCGAAATAAACCATCCAACTGGAGGTTCCTTTAAGTGTTTAAGTTGGAATCTCTGGGTTCGTTCAATTTCTCATTCCCTACCTATCGCATCAGCGAGAAGAATGGGTTCCTTTCACTGGGTGCTTTGGTCTCTTGGAAAGAAGTTGCAACCCGCTTAGATCTTACAAAGGCATGCGGGACTCGTGCTGGCTGTCGTCCAGAATTTGCAACCCCGAAAAAATGCAATTGACGGGTGGTTTCCCTTGAACATGCCACTTCTCAAGGTCCCAAAAAGGGAAACGGCTCCAAACCACCCCCAAAAGGGTAGCCTCAAGAGAAACAAACACATTTGCACCCATCACCAACCCAAGCATGCATGACTCCACCAGCTTTCAGCTCCCAATTCATCGCACTGATCCTGAGCCCATTTGGGACAGGCACTGAGAGAGTTGCGGACCTGGTTGTGGAAAATTGGCTTGCCCTACCAGAGTGGTTACTTCCCACCCATAAGCTCTTAAGTTTACATGAGAGTGCACTCATAAAAAGTAAAGTGCGATACAAAGCGGCGAGCCCACGAGTAGTTAGCTTCCCTCAACCATGGCGCTCTTCTTTGGTGGTTTGGATGTTGGGGGGTAGCTTCCCATGTGCGATGCCCCCATGATTAGTTGATCGCCCGATTTTGCAATGAAAGTGACCCTGAGAAACAAAACCTCGCAAATGACAGCTAGACAAGACACTTTTACCATATTTTGTGTGAGGCTCCTTAACAGAATGTGACCCTTAAGCAAAGCCCTGAGAATGATCCGCAAAATCAGTAATGAGTATGTGTCAAAATTGCGGACCCCCACAACCGTGTTCGGCATTCCTTTAGATTTGCCGAACTTGAACAACCTGAAATGGGCACCCTTGGAAAAACACGCACCCAGATCGAGGCCAACTAATTCCACAACTAACATCCGTCCTACAGCAGGGCGCCAGATTCGCGCCGCATCCGCCGTTGTACCCCACACCGGACCCCGAACGACTCAGGTTGATCCCCCCCGTCTTTTCCCCGGAAACCAATCCAGGTGTACCCATCAAACCGCGTTTCAAGCTGAAGACCCATCCCATGAATCGCATCTTACTTGGGTGTTCGTTGCCAAGTTAATCAGTTGTTGGTAACCACTCGGTGGTAACCCACGTATAAGTCGCCCGTTCAGTGGAGCTAGCCCTGTAGAAATGTGGGTTGCAACCCAGGTGGGTAACCACTCACAACTTGCCTAAACATCCAAATATTTCCTAAGAATCCTTATGAGGGAAGGATCCAATCCAGGAGCTCTCGCAAGGTCCGGGGTGTGGGGTGCCACTATACCACCTTCGAGGCTGGAAATCCATCACAACATGCCCTCTTTCCCAAAGACGACTGTTACACCCCAGAACTTCATATGGGACGTACCAAAAGATAGTTTAAAGCCATCTAGCGTTGAACAGATAAGAAAAGCAAGACTTCAAGTTTGAGGCAAACTGCTCCATAAAAAAGAACACAACACAACACATCACTTTAGAGCTATCACCGCGGCTTGCCCGCACTTCTACCTAAGAACCTGTACCAACAAAAACCCGTCACTTGAAAGCAGCCTGTTGAGGTCCCAATGAAGGAAAGGCAGCTCTCCATGATCTGTCGGTGTTCGACTCGACGCGACTCTCCAGTTTGGCCAAAGACGTTGGGCCAATCAGAAGAGGGGCTGGACTCGCTTCGGCCTTCAGAGGATCGGAGGACCGGATCGAAGGGAAATGAGACTCGATCGGATCCGACAAGGAGCTCTTCAGAAGTACCTTCCATCCAGAAACATGTCTCACTTGAGCGGACTGGACCAAAAAAAGGAGTCTAAACTCTTACAAGAAAAAAAAAGAGAAATTTGTCCAAACCGAAAGAGTGTTGAAAGTCCATGACCTCAGGAAGTGAGACATGGAACCTCACGTTTAGCAATTCGGGGTTCAAAGAGACCTGGTGCGTAGGCCAGATCCAATTGGTGGCTTGGATTGGTGGCTTGGAGATGGGGAGGGTTCCCATTTATCGTATTCAAATCCGGAAGCGTTCCCTACGCCTGCGAGCTTGCCCAATCAAGATCAAGGAATCCCCGTTACAGCTTAAGGGGCCACACACACACACACGCGCAAAGAATTCTCCAACAGAATGGCCGAGAAAAGGCTCCTCTTCCCAGCACACAAAGTTCCAATGCCTCCCATTTGGGAACGCGTTGAGCCCCCCAAAAAAGGACTTCGGTTTCCCTGTGAGTTTCCCAATAAACACAAACCTGAAAGGGTACCCTCCAAAAAAGACACACCCCATGTTTGTCAAAATAGGGGTCCCCTTGGCTGGTGTTCCTTCCAGTTTGCTTATCATACCAACCCAAAGCCGGGTTGACCCCCCTGGATCGGCTCAAGGTGCTTTGCGTGCTCCTCCTGCACGTGCCCGATCAAGACCTCCAGCGTCAGGAGGAACCGTTGGGCCACCACCGGGTCCGCAAAGACGAAGGCCAGCTTGCGCCGCC
This sequence comes from Effrenium voratum, assembly GCA_963377175.1. Classification (NCBI taxonomy): domain Eukaryota; class Dinophyceae; order Suessiales; family Symbiodiniaceae; genus Effrenium; species Effrenium voratum. Next base: position 72,189 of record CAUJNA010000464.1, read on the forward strand.
TGGCGTCTCAGGTCTGAGGTCTGAGGTGGGGGGGGGGGGGATTCGGGAGGGTGCTTCGTTCTGCCTTAGGCCCCCGCCCCCTTTAAAAAGAAAACACAACAGGCGGTGTGGCAAGTTCTGCCTTAGGTCCCTCCCCCCCGCCAAAGAAAAAGGAGAACAATCCCAGAGAACAGGTGGCCTGTCCAGACCCACCCAAGTGCCAAGGAAGTCCAAAGTGGTGCTTGCGACACCCAGGTAGCGCCCCCAACGTGTCCAGGGAGCGGGAACTGGATGACCACGATGTGCTCGGCGTCCTGAGGTGTTAGCTGACTTTTGCCCAAAGCGGGAAAAAAACAACACACACTTGGTTGCTGAAAGGACCCCCCTGCAAAAAAGTGTTTTCACTTTTGGGGGGTTTAGTGGAAAACACCTTTATTATATTTGCCAAAAAGTTAAAGTCTAAAGATCCAACCCAGTAGTAGTCAAGCACAAGAGTCAACATCTAAACCCGGTATTGAAAAAGTCCATCCAAATCCATTAAAGAACATCGCGAACTGATCGTACATCCTGCACCTGATTCTGGTGACTGTCCCCGAACCTTGGTTTCTGTCAGGCAACTCCTGGCCTGGCGCAAAAGGGCTTGTCTCATGGGCGAACCCGTTAACCCAACCCAAGGCTTTGCCCTGTAAGCGCCCTGCTGTGAAACAGGCACTGCAGTCGCCCACTTTACAACGCACAACTAGGTGCCAACCGTGGACTGCGGGACTGATTGCGTAGGATGGGTGACATGTTTTCCGTGAGAGGGAAAGGAGCTTAGGCTGAACAGGGGTCACTGGATCTCCCCTTCAAAAGTGATCAAAGCCACACCTTGCGCACAAAAGATCTCCCAGTTGCGACCACGGGGAGAAACCCCTCCCCGAAGGAGCAAAAGGTAGCACTCACGACCTTAGGTTTGCTTTTTTGCCGGGGCTCCTGGTTTCATCGTGTGTTTCTCCAAATTGGGGGGCCCAGGTTCCGCTTGGTTTCATTTTTCAGCCCGGGTAGGTGTGCTTTGGATTCCCTTTCCCATTGCAAAAGAGGTCCCCGCCTGAGACAAACCCATGTTTGCTTCCAAAAGGTTCTAGGACTAAGAGGTCACAGGGGTTGGATTCCCCCGAGTCGATCAATTTGGCGGCACTTCCCACCAAAACCCGCCCCCTTTTGGGAGGTTCCAAAAAAAAAAAAAAAAACACGGGCCATGGCTCGCTCGTGTCACACCCCGCGGAAAGAAAAAAACAACTTCGGGCGCGCGAGAAAGAACAAACAAATCCCGGCCGCTGGAAAAAAATGTCCGCCCCGGGCGGTCCAGCATTTGGAAGGGGAAGCTGGTCCGGTTCCGGTCCGCCAGGCCCTGGGCCTGGGCCTGGTCGATGGCCTTCACGATCCCTCGCGACGCGACTCGCGACGCGCATCGAAGCCAACTGACGGCATGGGTTTGTATTAGGTTCCGTGGTTATATCATGTGGACACCTATGTATATGTATGTGTAAATATATATATATGTATATGTATATGTATATATGTATATATGTGTGTGTATGTATAACTATATATTATATACATAATATGTATAATATATATATATACATAGACATAGGTCTGTGTGAGTGTGAATCCGCCATCTCTCTGCATTCAAAGGCCGAGGGGATATAGGCCCACATAAACGAACCCATGGCCAATTGAATTTGGGGCCCCAATTACCCCATACAATTCATCCATGGGCATTTACATTCAGCCTATGCATGCGGCCCCCGGAAAACCTCGAACACTTGCTGGTTCTCAGCAGTCCGGGAATCCCAAGGTTCATTCCCAACACCCGGGAAGGTCATTCCCTACTGGGCACCAGCAAGAGAATGTGAGCAGTGATGATAGGTTCCCTTAAAAACAAACACGGAGAAATAGACAACGATTTACTTGAGCAATAATGATAATTGTCTTAGGAAGGTTCAAAAGAGGTTGACCCAATTCGGATGATGACACTCCTTAGGAAAACCATATGTCTGTGTGCGTGTGTCCTTTTGGACACTACCCCAACAAAAAGAAGCTCCTAGCTGATCACGCAAAAACCAAAACAAACTTGCCCCATTGCTCACGGAGAGCCGCTAAACCCAGCAGGCAGCAAGGGCTTCTTGGCTTTTTGTTTGGCCCCGCTCTCAAGGCGCCTTGCCAAATTTGCAGCTTCGCACCCGATGTGCCACACTGGCCCGCTTTCCCAACCCGTGCCCCGCCGCTCCAATTCACGCATCATCTTCCATTTGGTTAGGACTCCTGGGAAAAATATTTCCGTAAGGGATAGATTCCCGTTAAAACCAACAAAAAATAAACCAATTCTTAAGCAAATGGAAGATCAAAAGGCCCATCCATTGCGGCAGAGTCGCTGTAGATCTTCCTGAGCCAAGCGCAGATTTATCAATGACGCTGGGTTTAAACCGAAAACCCTTCCTCAGTTGTTTAGTGACCCTGGGATACCCTGGGGAAAAAAGGGGACCCTGTTTGGGGAAGACCATGTTTAGTGGGGCAGCCACCAAAAAAGGGGAAGGAAAAAAAGAAGGGAAACAGGGTGCCACTGAACAACTGAGCTTTCCCCATTCCCAGCCAACCGCACCCGCCATCCAACCGCATGTGGTAGCCAGGGCTTAGTTGGGTCTATGAAAGCTAGGGATTGTTCGGTTCGTTTTTCACGCTGATGGCCGTCCGCCGTCCTCACATCCCCGCTAGGCCTCAACTGTTCGTGGCTTAGCCCGCTTAGCCCGAGGATTGGCTGGGAACAGCTCCGAGAGCACCTAGCAGGTCCTTGAAAACCAAGTTGCTCTATGCTCTTCGTTTGAAGCGGGGACTCTTTGGTGGACATCATCATTCGCTGGGGGTTCATTTCCACCAACAACTTGGACCTTGTGTGGTGGTGCTCAATTTAAAATGCGTGTCCATGTGTTTGTGGAAAGGGCACCCAGCGGATTCCAGGTGAACACAATTTCTTCATCGCATGGGACATGATAATCAAACATCTGAACACAAAACTAAAAAGTGTAGAGCCGCCCCTTTTGGAAGACATGTTCACATTTTTGACAAAGGGTTCCGCCTGTGCCTTCTGGAAAAATTGGATCTAGCAAAGTATCCAAGCCAAGCTGAGTCCAGGGCCATCTATTTTGAAACAAATCACCCAGACAGGACACCCGTCGTCTCAAATCCGGGGTACCCTCCCCCAGACTAACATGGAAGCAGGACTTTGAACGGCTTCCTGCTGCTAGCCTGAAGAAGTATACCACAGAGGCAAGTTGGAAAAGCTAACCCATGTTGCTCTGAAAGAATATGCCTCTAAAATGCTTGGTTTACTTCTGGTTTCCCTTTAACGCATCCGGCCGCCCGCCTTTCGCCTCTGGCCGACCCCCGAAGAAGCCAAGCCACAGGACGCCCCCAAGCCTCAAACGAGGCACCGAGAGCTTTGGCTTCTCTTTGGGCGGCTTCGGAGGCTGGCCCTGCTAAACCTAGTGGGGCACCTGCGCTGATCCTCTCCTGGCTGTGTGAGAACAAATCTTGTCTTGGTAGTGCTGGTTGTGCTTCTCATCTACTCTGCTTGCACGCGGACTTATCCAAATCCCGCACCAAGAGTCAGCTTCCTTCCCATTTGACCATGAGTGTACCCCCAGTCTGCCAGTGAACATTCCAATCCCCACTACAATAGGTTCTAAAATGGGTGGTGCACCTACCCCAAACTGGTACCATTGCATTTGACCCACGTAGCCATTTCAATTGGGTCAGGTTACCAGGTGGGTTCCCATTTGCCCTCTGCAAGTGGTGCGAGTGGCCGGCACAATTCCTCCCATCTGCATTTAAGCAGTGTCAATTGCTTGGCCTAGCCAAACGTTCAAGGGAACGGTGCAAGCTCGAAAACACATGGGGGTTGTCCTATATTCCTTTGCCCGGGAGTGGGCCCTTGGGCCGCACTTGCGCGGCACTTGCGCGGACTTGCGTGCGCGCAGTGGCGCAGAAACTCATTTTCGTCGACCTCGGTTTGCGAAGTTTTCGTGTGGATTGCGCGCAGGCTTTTCTAAGCAGTGTGTTTGTCGTTCACACAGCAACCCACAAAGACTCTTCCCGCTGAGGTCGCTCCCGGCAATTCAACGCCAGCAACATACCCTTGACCCAACAGAAAGGATAGCAGGCTCTGCCACACACCTTGGACACAGCCTGAAAGAAGGAAAGTGCATGTTGCGGGTGCCTATCCATTGCTTGAACCGCGCCGCTAAGGACATCCGAGGCAGCATGGCTAGATGTTCTTGCTGGGGCTTCTCGTGCTTGCGCGCAACTTGCGCGCGGCTTGCGCGCGGCTTGCGCGGATTTTGTCGTGTCAGTTGCTGATTGTGGAAGTCATGACCGCAGAAGCTTTGGCTTCGTTTGGCACCCTTGCAAACAAGCTTGTGACCTACACATGACCCAAGCAACATTCGAAAAGCACAAGTACAGCAAGAAGATATCACCTCCTTTCATGAAGCTAGGCAACATCAGTACATGAAACCCTTCAAAACTGTAACCTTGCGCGTCCCTTGGGCCGCACTTGCGCGCTCCTTGCGCGCGCACAGCTTTTGACAACTTTTACTTCTCCCCGTTCGGCGATAATTAAAACCGAAGACTGGGGTTTTAGGACGGCCCTCACATGCCTTCACAGGTGATGAAGCTACCAAAACGGGAAACGCTTGGGGGTGGTCAAAACTATGGCCCCTTCTTGGACCCGGGGGATACCAAAAAGTGTCCCTAACTTTGACCCGCCAAACTTGTGCGTTCCTTGCTTCCCGTATGGAAAAGGGGCTCCTCGCTGGCGGGAAGTTTCCCCAGTCCCGTCCCTGGTTGCAACTTGCCCAGCTGATTGAACATCCAAGTATAAGTACACCGTGGTGAAAGTAGATGGCACCATTTTCTTCACGTGGTTGCAAGTAAAGGGGATGGCTGAAAACGGACTGTCCGCCACCTTTGAGTGTCTTTCCGGAAAAGAAGCACCCCCAAAAGGGCACGGGTTCAAAAAATGACGAGCCGCCCATGCCGGGATCGATCCCACCAACTGGCGGCCAAATAGCTGTCCTTCCCACTTTTGGGATGCCATGTTTGGTCGCATTTGGCTGCACCTTTACGTAAACCCATGGGTGTGCAAAAAAAAGAGGGTATCCTGACATGCTGGGTTTTCCTTCTTGTTTTCCTTCAATCCAACCTGAAACAGGGTACCAACTCCAAAAAAGACGAGTACAATTAGCTCAGGAACCAGATTCAGATGGCTGGGAGCCAAGAAAAGGGGCCCACCCATGCAGAGGTTGTATCCACTCGGGGCGCGGAAACTCGGCCATGACGTCCCCGCAGTGCTCCAGTTGCAGGGTGGCCAGGTCCGGCATCAGCTTGCAGAAGACGTCCGCGTACTCCTGGCGCACATTGGGCGTGGTTTCTGTTTGGACGGTCCCTTTCAGCTCGGTAAAGAAGGCAAACCAAAAAGAAAAGCTGACTTCCACATAAGCGAAGAAGTGATGTGGGTCTCAAACTCGGGCCCCAACTGGTTGGCGTCCCTTGATCTTTCATTTCAGCCATCCAAATGGAGCTTCTGGAGGGAGGTGCGTTTCTTGGAGCCCATGCGTGTGCGTTTTTTTGGAGTTGGTACCGTTGGAGATGGCGTTGGCTCTTTGAGATGTACCCTTTTCAAATTGGTGGAAAGGGAAACCGAAAGGACTACCGACATCCATTTGGTTGGTTCCCCCTTGTTTGACACATAGTACAGAAAATAAGGAACCGTGATGTACATTCGCCTTGCCTGCGACCACAATTTGGTTTGGACCATCTTAGTGGTCGTTGATCCACATGTTCATCCACTCTTAGTGGGTGGGGGCAGGGTACAACCCACTACCTAGCACTCAAATCTGTCCTACTGTGAGTGGACAACATCCGGACCAGTTTGAATCCACGGAAAACCACGACTGTTTGTATTTACGTTGGGGAATCGAACCCTGCCGGGGTTTCTTTGGTGCGTAAGAGGGTTTCGCAACCCACGGCACGGCAGATCATCATTCGTCAAGGGCGTTCGCCTGGTTGGCAGTCACGTGCGTCAAGTGAAGCCCCGCGATCAAATCCACGATGCCGTCTTGGTAGACTTGCAGCCTAGAGCGTCACACGTAGCGTAGGGCAACGGTCAAAAGCCCCAGATATTTCTAGAGGGGACAGGGACGGAGGACGGAGGATGCCCCTGTCATATGGCCGTGGGTCAACAATAAATTCCCCAAAATGGAACCCTCGTACATGGACACATGGACTAAAACCTGCGGTCCCCTGGTGGTTTAATTTCGACCCATACCATATTAATTACAAGTACAGGGACACGACAAGGAAACCCCCCCATTTCCTGTAACTCACCAGGGTTTTGTGGCTGAATTTGTGGCTCCCTGCGTCTTCTTTTGGGGCATCCCTTATTGCTCGGCTTTAACGGCAAGATGGGAGGTCCTCTCCCCCCCAAATCTGGGAACTGACTGTTGACTACTTGGACCGCCTTTGACAGCAGCCTTTCAAGCTGGAATGGTCTGCAACAAATCTCCCTGGGAACGTCTCCGCCGCAGGCTTGAGGCTTGAGTTGGCACCATCCCCACTTTTTCTGTAAAAGCAAAAATTCGGAAACCTCCAGCTCCGAGTCCGGCTCCCTACCACCAGCTACTTTAGCACAGACAGTGCCGCCTGGTTGCGCGGCATTTTCGAGCCGCTCCCAACCCATCCTTCCGAGCAGCTCCTCATTCCCCGGGCCCGGTTGTCCTCGGCCATGGGCGCGCTTGGACCGGAGCCCCTTCATCCCAAGTACCCCAAAGGCGGCACACCCAAAACCAGTCAGGAAAAATGCAGTCAGGTGGTGAGGTGGTGTCCCCAACAGCCCCGGAACCATGGAACCCTCCGGAACCTTGGCCTGGGCAAAGACCCCACTGCTTTCAGCGGCTGGGAGGGGGGGGGAAAACAGAGGAGGACTCCTATCTACGACCCACACCCTTTTGAATCTCGCTTCCTGAGTGGATTGACCAACAACAGTCCAAGCTTGTCATTTTGCACATAAAAGGGTCCAAACCCAAAAAGTTTGCGGTCGAGGTTGAACTCAGTGAGGGGAAAACCCCGAAAACACTATCCCCAAACCACTGCAATGGAAAGCCTACCATTTGCCTACAGGACTCCTGGTAGCTTCGAGAGGCTCCCTTCCAACCAGCAGCTAGAAGTGCCCCTCTGTCGAGTGGCGTTTGTTGTGCATCTCGACTATTGGCATGGTAGCAAAGACGTTTTGCTTTTTGCAGCCCCCCGGTAAAAATGACACAGAACCAACAAACTAAAAAAACAAACAAAAAACATGCCAAGAACAGCGAAGTGTTGCATGGCATATCCAACTAAAGCCCTGAGTCCCGGTCGTGGGGTACGCGACACCGCCCAGCAACTTGGGTTCCGTCTGGGTGGCGCGTCCGTTTTCTCTTGGTTGCTGGAAGGACCCCTCTGCAAAAAGTGAATCACTGGTGGGTCCACTGGAGAACCCACCGTTTCCCAAGTTAAAGTTCAAAGATCCAACCAAATATGCCATCAAGTCTTGAGTTACCACGCCTTTTGAGCTGGTTTCAAGGGAAACCGAAAGGACACCTACCTATTTTCTTCGGGGCGATTCTCGATTTTGACGCAAGCATTTACAAGTTAAAGGCAGCAACCCACGAAGGGCGTGATCCGCAAAGGGGACCTTCAGCACGGCACTCGCTGGACTCAAATCGCCCGGCCTGACTTCGGCGAGAGGTTGCTGAAGCCCGGGTCCAGAAGACGCTCCCTGCGGAAGGAGGTTGCGCCAAATGCTGATGCCAAACACCGGATGGTTGAGAGCATCTGAACCCGTGAACCCTTTCATGGTGTCTTCATGGTGTTTCAAAGGGGGGGGAACCCATTTTTGCATTTCTAGCCACGAACCTGATCATTGTTCGACCTGCAGCTTGCCAAAGAAAAAAACGATGATTTGGGGATTCAAACGCAGGGCCTCTTCCAGTGCAGCACAAGGCCCCGAGCATGTCAGGGCCTTGTCCATCCCCCCCCCCCCCCCGGGAACGGTGCCTTTTTTTTCCCCAGGGCTAATGGAACACCCCGCATTGAGTCTTATGCACCTTCCCGTTATGTCACCTGAAATCCTGGTCCTCCCTTACCATCTTGCAACAGCCATTTGAGTTTTCTTGGGGGGGTGTCCCTTTTGGGGTCAGGGACCACCCCCTGTTCTTCCCAGCTGAAGCCAGGGGGTCTCTGCCCAGCTGAAGCTTTGGGGTGGCCTGGGGGAAAGCAGCTTTCAGGGAGCGGCTTTTTGGGAGGGTTGCAGGTTCCAGGGGCTGTTGGGGATTCCCTCCCACTAACAAAACATGGAAGCGCAAAGAGGCCCTTTCCAAGAGGAAAGTCGTCTTTCTACAGGGGTCCGAAGGCACTCACCCACGCTAGCTGGTGGGAGGGTACCTGGGCTGTTTGTGAACCAAACATTCATGAAATCCGGGGTTCGGTTCTCCGAAAGGTGCATGAGCCATGGGAGGGTCTCGCGCTGAGCAAAGATATCAGACATTCTCCAACGTTGACCCAGCATTTCCACCATTTTTTGGGCCTGTCTCAAAATGTCCAGACCCCCCGCCCCCCCCCCCGTCCCCCCCCCCAAAAAAAAAAAAAAAGAGAAGAAGGACCAGACCAGTGGAAGCCGCCCTTCCGCTTCCGTCTAGTTGATGACTCGGAGTGGTTTTGCAGGGCGGCCCAACTGATGCCAAGGGTTCCCTCCGGTTGTGGAACATGCCCCCCCTTTCCTGCTTGGACCTACAACAACAATAAAGGCCGCTTTTTCCGGGTTTCTTACCCCCCGCATTTCTTGTGAAGTAGGTCGAGACTTGGGGATCGAATGCAAAATGTTGCTGTGCACATGGGAAAAAAAACCAGGGCGGTTCCCAGGTCTGCTAAAAGCCTATCTTCCACCAAAAACCAGCTGGGCACGTCGCAGCGGGCCGCCGTCCTCAGCCACCGCGGCACAGCTTTCCCCCCGGCTTTGGGCGACCCCACCTCGGCGCCGAATCGAAAAAACGGCGCTGCGCAGGTGTGGCACCTGATGTGTGGCACCAACTCGGCATACCGTAACCAATGTGTGGCTCCCACTTTTTCGGACCACGTTGACCCAGGATCAATAAACCCGTCCCAGTATTGGTGGGGTGGTCCCTCCAAAAGTGGTCTGAATCCCCACTAAAAGGGGGATGAACCCCCCAATCCCAATCAACTAGGTTTTTTTTGTCTTATCCGGGGTTAACATTATTTGTCATGCCCAAGCCAGGTATGGCACCAAATGGTAACCCGTTAGGGCTTGGGGTGTCCACGATACCCGGCAGAAGTGCCCCGCAGAACTACCCGCACAGGCAACTTCTGCACACCGGCTTTTTGCTTTTTCGCTCCCTAGAAAAATATGGCAACATGTCCAGTGGCAATGGATTCCCTTTAAAACCAAGAAGGGAACATCAAAAAAAACTCTTCGCAAGCAAATGGAAGAGAACCAGAGCGGATGCGTTGGCGCGTTCTGCCAAGCCTCGGGCCCATATGACCTCCTCAAAAGTGCCCTCTAGAACTCCAAACTGTGGCGCAAACAGGGGAAGCAACCCCCCAAAGAAACCTTAACAGGCATCCTTACATTATACACCTGAACATTGCCTTGTAAATGGTGGGTTCCCTTTATTTTGGTGGAAAAAGCCATGTTTCAAATGGGCAAAATGTATCTTTTAAGGAGCCCTGCTTAAGAACCCCTCATTCCGTTTGCTTTACTCAACGCAGTAGGTTGAGAAGACCAGCGACAAAGGCCGGGGTGTCCAACTTGTGCACGGCCGGAATGACCGCGTCCACAGACAGCTGGACAACATGCACACTGTCCCCGCTCTTCTCCTCCTTAGAGCGGCGGAGTTGAAATACGGGTCCGGAAAATTTGTACTAGTCAACTATTTGGGGGGTCCCTTTCTTAGGGGACCCCCAAAATGGTGTTCTTTTGGTTTCCCTACCCGAAACAGATTTATAATTAAAGGAAAAAAAAGGAAAAAAACGAGCCCGACAACCTTGCCAAGGACTTGGCCTGGCAAGTCTTCTTACTTCTTGAGGCTGACCAAAAAGTCCAAACATGCGTGTACCACTAAAATGGTCCAAACCCAAAAAAAAATTATAAGTCCAGGAACCTCAGTTCGTGAAGCCAAATAAACGCTTCTTAGCATGTCTTTGGAAACAACCTGGCTTCCCGAGGCAAACTCAGGGAGTGAGTTCTATTGAAGCCGCCATGGTGCAAACCTCAAACCAGCCAGAAGCACCCTATGAATCACAAGAATCTCTTGAAAGCCCACACCAGCCGACGAGACAAGTTGGGAGTGCCCGATCTGTTTTGGCCGATTCTTCCAAACTGCCTGAAACACCAACTGGCATCCAAAGATGCGGCCAGCATGAATCAATGAAAGGAAAACAAGAAGCAAACATCTAGACAAAGAGAGGCACAGAGAGAGAGAGATATATATATATATAGTGCTAATTATGTTTGACACCTTCCAAAAACGGCGACTGATTCCGCCGCATGCACCCCGCGAGAGACAAAGCTCTCCGATTTCTTAGCCCTGAGGGTTCAGGCTCGATACATTTGCCTCCCAACATCGCACTCGAGCAAAGGCTCTTTCTTTCAATGGATGAAGCTGCATCTTTGCCTTATGGGAGAAACCGACTTCCAGCAAGCATTTGTGGCTCGAATCCTCCACCAAGCCAACCCGCACCAATTTAAAACAAGGCCTTCCTGACCGCCAAAGTTCTCTTCCTGTTGTGGAGAAAATATCCCCGTTTTGGTGCCATTGTTGTTTTTCCCACACAAAACCAGGGGCTCAAATCCAAACCACCCATCAAAAGAGGGCAACCGGTCACCTCTTCCGGTTGTGGAGCCCTTTTGGTGTAATCGCGGTTTTCCTTTTTCGATCCCACCCCAAGGTGGAACGGTGGATGCCCTAAATAAGCCGAAGGGAACAAGGGAGCCTCCGAAAATTGACAGGAATCTGCCAAGGTTTTGTGGGCGTGGGTTGGCTTGCGTGCGATTTGTTTGCGGCATCCAGTAAGGCGCATGACCCCAACCACCAATTAAGTCTCAGTTGCACCTCTAAAATTTGACAAACAATGGAAAAGCAGTAAAAGGTCATATCCGGTCGATTCGCTTTGGGCAAGTGAGGGTAGATTCCCCTTGCAAACTGCCATAAAGGAGGTAAGGCAAAATTCAGGACTGGAACATTTGCCATGGTACCCTCGACCCCCTAGAATCCCAGGGTCTACCATCCAACTAAAGCTCCAAAGCAGTACATTTGTTGACATCTGACAACGGCAACTATGGGATTCAGGGAATGAAGCATGTAGGGTCTATCAGCTCCCTAAGTGGTTGCCATGGCACTTGGGTGTTCGGCCAAGTGAGTACTTGCTTGGCAACCTAGGTTTTCACCCACTTTTGAGTCCCCCATTCAGTGGACTTAACCGTGTTCTGGTTATTAGTGGGTGATAACCCAAGTGGCTAACCACTTACTCAATTGGTAACGAACATGCAAGTACTCAACCACACCATGGTACAATGCAGTAAACTAGGAGGTATTCTTGCTTTCCCCTACTTGCAATACGGCAAGGGCATCCAGTCTCTGAACCATACCCAGTGGATCCATTTACCTGTATAGGTAACCTAGGGAACCAGCCTTTCAACACCAAAAATAAAATGGCTGGCTACCTAGTATCTAGGCTGGAATTAGGACCCCAGCAAAAAAATATATATTTTTGCCTGGTTAGTGGAAAACAAAGGGAACCCCAAAAAAGCAAAAAATACAACAAGGGGAGCTAATTCTGGTGAAGTAAAGTAGGCTTCTCCATTTCCTTATTGAAAAAATCCGCCCGACTCGCCCCGCCCGACTCGCCCAACAACCGACAACCCTGCCGGGCTGCGCAGCAGCAGGGCGCTGACAGCTGCGCGAAGGCTCGAGCCCAGCTCATCGCTGCTCTTCCGCGGGGTTTTTGGTGCGTGGGTTCCATCGAGTCTTGGCCTGGGTGATTCTCGCGGTTTTGGGGGGGAGTTGTGTCTTTGGTTGATGCGCATGGGTGTTGTTTGCCCTTTTTTTTGGTGCTGGTATTTGGAGTTCTTTTTTGTTCCCCGGGATCTGTTTTAGTCGTTTTTTTTGATTTGGTCGGGGTGTGTGCGTTTGCTGTCCTTGGGGGGACGGCTGGTCTTTTTGGTATCTGGCGGGGGGCTTGCCAATGCCGTCTGTTGGTTTCCTTCCGGCCTTTAGGGAAAATGGGCCCGCCTTGATGAACTTCTCGCAGATCGAACAGTGGGCTCAGTTCCATTCAGCCGGCCCTTCCCCGCGATTTTGCTCGGGGGGTGCTGACTGCTTTTGAACAATCCTTGTCACTCCAGGGTCCAATTCCGCGGGTGACTGAGGGCTTGGTGACCATACCGTGGATTTGGCTAAATCCTGCACCAGTTGGGATGGATGAAACATGCGAAGCCCGAGAGAATTGTGGAATACGCATACATATATATATATATATGATTGTCTATATATATATATATCTATCTATCTATCTATCTATTTAGCTAATTTAGCTATCTGTACAAACAAAGGTAAATCACTTCCTAAATGGTTTCGGATTTTCGTCCATCCACAACCCCAAGACGCGCGTTCGGCTCGTGCAGCGCCCTGCGAGCCAAAGATGGTCGCCGGCCAGGTCACCCCAGACACCATCTCAAGGCTTCTGGGCGCGGAATTTGGTGCTTCAACCATATGCCTCACCCACAACTGGTGGTTTATGTGGGGAATATCCCTCCAACCACCTTATTTCAGGCTGGTAAAATATTATGATTCACCCAGGATGATCCTTGTGTTATTGCCTCTTCATGTGGCCATGGGTCAAAATCCAAATCGTATTTGCAGTGAACATCCCAATCCCAACTAAATTGACTATAATTTGGGTGGTGACCCAAAATGGGATCCCATTGGTTTTGACCCACAGCCATATTGCCTCACCCACAAGCATCCTCCCAAGGAGGATGCTTGACTGGGCCGCCCTCAGATCCCCCGCTAAAAGTTTAACTTTTGGTGGATTAAATGGAAACTGCCGCTAAGTTGACTGCATGCCCCAAGACGTGATGTTAACATCCACGAACTGGCCTAAATGGTAAAATCGATTATTTGAAGCTGCGCAAAGGGAGGCTGTAAGGAAACTACGGAAACCAAACCAGCTGAGGGCGGGAAAAATCGGATTGCATGAGTGGGGCTTGGGCCTCTTGGGCAGGCAAGAGCGAGGAGATTCGCGTCGCATGCTGCGTTTTCTTTCTTCGAGACGACGCCCTTGATCATATAAACTCCGACTCTGAAGCAAACCGGGCACCTAGTGCACGTCCGCTTCCTGAGTCACTGTGTCAAAACGACTTGGAGCTTACCAAAAGCTGCTCTGAACTGGTTGCCCCTCGCATGGTTTTGACACGCGGCGGCTTGCGGCTTGCGGCTTGCGGCCGCCATCGCGAAGTTGCCCGCTGGGCGCGCGCGCGATATTTTTTGTGCGTTCCGAATCGCCCAGTTGGCACTGCACCGGGTTGTGCAGTAAGGAAGTGGTAGGCTAGGTTCCCTTGAAGCCAACAGGGCAGAAGAAAAGATCTTCATTCCAAGAAATGGCAGTGGGTCAAAAATACGTACCCCAAATGGAACCCTGGTAAGTGGAAAGATGAACCAAAACCCTGGTGCCCTGGTGGTTTAATTTTGACCCATACCCAAATGGAAGTTCACCTCTTTCCAGTGGACAGCTCAGCTAGACAGGGCATGTCCGAGCGTGCCGGGCATGGAGTGACACGAAGCTCAGCCGGTAGGCCTCAGCAGAGGGCGGCCAACATGAAAATGGGGTCCCTGCTCCGCTTTGGAATTGGCAATGCCAAATTGAGTGCTGAGAATCCTATGCTAAGTCTTGGTAACACTACCGGGAAGCTGAGATGCAGTCTTGGCAATACTGAATTTAGAGTTGAGTATTGCCAATGCGCAGTTGAGTACAGGAATAAGCTAAGTCGTGGTAGCACTAATGGCATCGGCAATGCTGAACGGAGCAGCAATTCTAAATTGAGAGCTGAGAGTCTTGACCTAAGCTTTGGCAACACAAAATTTAAAAATGGAAATACTAAACTGAGTACCGGGAATGTGACACTAAGTCTTAGCAATACTAAATTTGAGAACTGGCAGTTAAAGTGAGTGTTGAGAATCGTAGGTCAGTCTTGGCAACACTAAATCTAGAATTGGCAATACTGAACTGAGCACCGGGAATCTGGGATGACGTCTTGGCAATTGAGAATTGGCAATACTAGATTGAGCGCTGAGAAGCTTAGGTTAAGTCTTGGCAGCACTACAGGCAGAAGTGGCAATGCTAAACTGAGCACCGGGAATCTGAGACAAAGTCTTGGCAATACTAAATTCAGAATGAGCAACGCGTCAAGAATTGGCAAGCCCAAGTCCAATCCAGGCCACCCCCTTCAAGTTGAAAAGGGGTCAACATGAACAGTTGGCGCTGTTCGGGGCTGGGGGGTGAACACTCTTGCAATCCTCGTGTACTCTCAGACTATTTTGCAATTATTAAACTCACTTCTCGAGTGGATGAGCCCAAAAAAAGAGTCCAAACTTCTTCGACTAAAACAAAAGTGTTAAGTCCAGTTGAACTCGATCGATTTCGCGGGGCGCTTTCTCGGGACCCCGGGCTCACGGCAGCAAGCCGACCGCCGGTCACACCACCTGCGCGGGCGAGCGCCGTAGCGCCGCCGCGTCGGCGTCTTTGTTTCTCCCCAGGCGTCGGCATCTTTTGACCCGCAACCCATGCGAGTTTGAGATTTTTGACAAACAGGCACCATGGTACACAAACCAGAAACCGGGCCCCCCGAAAAAACAGAGCCAGTCTGACGATGTTTAGCCAACCCACAAGGAACAAGGGGTTTTCCGGTCTCCGAACCCAACTTTGGGACCCCACTGTGGCAACTTCACCTTGTCTTCCCAAACCTGAGTATGGTGCAGAAAGCCTTGTTTTCAGCCTAACAGTGAACAGAACAACACTCAAACGCTAAAACACATGCAATCGACAGTGAAGTTGCGCAGCTTGCTGTCTGGAGCTTCGCCTGCAAATGGGTTTGTCTCAACATACTGTGGATGGACGAAATCCTGCACCATCTAAGAACCCGTAGAATGATGGTTTCAAAGTGGCTCCCATTTAACCAAGAACGATATCCTAAAAAGAAAAGCTTCACACAAATTGGCTGGGGCAGAGTCCCTTAAAGAATGCACCTAGAAACCGCGAACCGCATGTAGAAACACTGTGAAACAGCTGGTAAACCTTTTCCTCGGGGTGGTTTCAACTCTTGCCATAGGAGGGAAACTCACGTTCAATCACCCTGCGATTGGTCGTCCCTGTCCGCTGAAACGCCCTGAGGCCCTTAGAAAGAAAAAAGGGCGGAATTCACGCCCTGGCCAAGACCCAGAAGGTGTTTTTGGATGTTTCATGGTGTGTTTTTTTCTTTGCGAGGGAGCCCTTTTTGAGGAACCGATCCTGTCGCAGTTCCCTCGCCTCAAGGAAGACGGTGCCCGCGTTGCCCACGGCCGTCACCCAGCCCACCGTGCCGTCGGACCGGCACTTGCACTTCAGGCGGACCAGCCCGGACCTCGACACCGCGGACCCGCCGCGAGAAGGGAAGCGGGGCGTGTCCTGTCTGAAGTGCTCGGGGAATGACTGTTCCCGGGTTTGTGTTGGAAGGAACCGAAAGGGGATTCCCTACAAAACCATGGGGGATGGTTTATGAGGGCATTCCAAATCTGCTGAGGACCAGCAAGTTGAGGGAACCGCTTCGCGCGTGTTTTTTTCAAGCAAAACCTTCAAAGAGATTTTTTTGGTTCCCTGTAACACCACAAAGGACGGGTAAGCTCAAAAAGGAACACACCCTTTCTCAATGGCTACAGGAAGGAGCCATTGCAAATCATGTCAGGGGTCCCAAATATTTGAGGCATTTGATGTATTCAGCGCAACAAGAAATCCGTGGCTTGTCCCAATATTCAGTCACAGGGACCGGGAACAACAAAAAGGGGGGCTGCACCCATGCCAACTGGCATGACGCGCTCCCTATCTGCTAGGCATGTGCGAAAGTAGCTTCTGAATCGGGCGAAGATAGTTTCTGAATCGGCCGAAAATAGTTTCTGAGCCGGGCGAAAACAGATTCTGAATGAGGCAGTAGTTTCTGAATCGGCAGAAACTAGTCTCTGAGTCGGACAAGAATAGTTTCCGAATCAAGCGAAGTAGTTTCTGAATCGGGCGAAGCTAGTTTAGTTTCTGAATCGCACTTTCTTCTGTTTCGCAGGTAGTTTCTAAATCTGTCAATGCCCGAAGTCTGAGGACCTCCTTTCGACTTCTCCTCCATCTGAACCGAGGGAAACAATCCCCAGACAAAAGGCAACATAGCGGCTTGAAGGCCCCCCCCAGAAAAAAAAAAAAAAACATCAGCGGACCACAGAAACAGACAACTACCCGCTCTCCAGAGTGCGGCTTTTTGATAGCTCTTGCAAAACAGTTGGAGCTGCTGAACCAAGGTTGTGCCTTAAGAAAAGTTGCAAGCTGAGAAGTGACTTCTACTTGGGACCCTTTGGATATCAAAAGGTGGGGGATTTGTGTCCATCAGGTGGTTCCAACTCCAAGTTCATAGCCATTTGTGCAGGGGCCATCTGGCTCATCTGGCTCATTGGGAAGCCACTTCTTGCTTAAACCCCCCGGGACTCCGATTCAAAACCACAAGGAACACTGGTTAATCTCAATAGGGAAACAAGCTGTAACAAACCACGCAAACAAAACCCAGTGGCATCTGGGTGAATAATCAACTGGTGGCTGGCAGCACGCCAACACCTTCTTAAGCAACCAGAAGGGAGTCGGGAGAAGAACTGCCAAAGGCAGCGAACCCGTGAGAGCAGATCAAGGGGCTCCATAGATGTCCCCTATGAGGCACTTTTGAGGGTACCATCGGAGCAAAATGGGAAACCGCCCATTTCCTAACCCTTCGTAGGTTTCATGGAAAGCCCTTTGCTTTTATCAGGGGGGGCCCCTTACGGGGTGACACCAAGGACCAGGCAACGTCAAAATCTGAAGACCCCTGTTCTTGCGGTGGCTTTCCTCTGGCTTCCCTCCAATTGGTTTGAATTGGCGGCTTGGAGGTGAAGGGTTGGGTTCCCCTAAGAGCCAGGGCTTTAAATCCAAATCCAAACCACCAAGTAAGGGTCGCCTCATATTTCAATGCCGCGCGCTTTGTTAGCTTCCGGTGCCTCAAAACACCCTGTCTCGGCGCCTTGTGGCATATGTCAAACGCCGAACGCCGCGTTCAGTTTGTGTTCGGCGCCGTGGTGTTTCCAACCCTCGGCATGGTAGCGAACACTTGTTTTTTTTTTGGGGGGGGGGGGGGGTTTGCAGTCCCCCAACTTGGAAAAGAGTAAAAAACGGAAAACAACGACAACCTAACCAAACAAAAAGACCTTGAAAAAAAGAAACCTTCGAACCACAAGCAAAAACGACGATGATCATCAACAACGACGTGAAGTTCTGTTAACCAATAGTGAAATCCAAGAGTGAAATCGGTTCCCTGAAAACCAACAGGGAAAACAGACTGAACATATATGCTCATTTGTCAGCCAATGGAGGACATCCTTCTAGGTCCTCCAATAGAGGTTAGAATAAGGCTACCAACTTGTTTTTTCTGTAGTCTATTTTGCTAGGGGAACCGAATCTCCCAACCAAAAGAGTAAAAGGGCACCTAGCTGGGGGACCTAGTCATTGATCAGCCGGAGGAAACAAATCCTTTGGGGTAAAAAACCACTGGGCTCCTTCGAACCACAACCCCCCCCAAAAAAAAAAAACCGACGCGATGCTCATCAACCACGACGTCAGGTTCTGGGCTCGATAAAATTCCGCCCCGCTGGGCTCCCCCCCTTTAAAAACAAAAAACGACGTCAGGTTCTGGGATCGCTAAAATTCCGCCCTTCTGGGCTCCCCCCCCCCCAAAAAAAAAAAACGAAGTCAGGTTCTGGGATCGCTAAAATTCCGCCCTTCTGGGCTCCCCCCCAAAAACAAAAACAACGACGTCAGGTTCTGGGATCGCTAAAATTCCGCCCTTCTGGGCTCCCCCCCCAAAAAAAAAAAACGTCAAAAAAAAAAAAAAACGAGTTCTGGATCGCTAAAATAAAACCCAAAAAAAAAAAAACGACGTCAGGTTCTGGCTAAAAAAAAAAAAAAAAAAAAAAACGACGTCAGGTTCTGGGATCGCTAAAATTCCGCCTTCTCCTCAAAAAAAAAAAAAAAACGACGTCAGGTTCTGGGATCGCTAAAATTCCGCCCTTCTGGGCCCCCCCCAAAAAAAAAACGACGTCAGGTTCTGGGCTAAAATTCGCCCTTCTGGCCTCCCAAAAAAAAAAAAAAAACGACGTCAGGTTCTGGGATCGCTAAAATTCCGCCCTTCTGGGCTCCCCCCAAAACAAAAAACCACGTCAGGTTCTGGGATCGCTAAAATTCCGCCCTTCTGGGCTCCTAAAAAAAAAACGACGTCAGGTTCTGGGATCGCTAAAATTCCGCCTTCTGGCCCCCCAAAAAAAAAACGACGTCAGGTTCTGGGATCGCTAAAATTCCGCCCTTCTGGGCTCCCCCCCCTTTAAAAACAAAAAACCACGTCAGGTTCTGGGATCGCTAAAATTCCGCCCTTCTGGGCTCCCCCCCCCAAAAAAAAAACGACGTCAGGTTCTGGGATCGCTAAAATTCCGCCCTTCTGGGCTCCAAAAAAAAAACACGACGTCAGGTTCTGGGATCGCTAAAATTCCGCCCTTCTGGGCCTCCCAAAAAAAAAACAACGACGTCAGGTTCTGGGATCGCTAAAATTCGCCCTTCTGGGCTCCCCCCCCCCAAAAAAAAAAACGACGTCAGGTTCTGGGATCGATAAAATTCCGCCCTTCTGGGCTCCCCCCCCCCAAAAAAAAATAAAAACGACGTCAGGTTCTGGGATCGCTAAAATTCCGCCCTTCTGGGCTCCCCGGCTTCTCCTCCTTCTTGGGCCAGACCCAGACATCCACCAACTCCCCGGGCCGCAGCTTGCGGTCTACGGGCTCTTTCCTCTGCTCCGGAGCGGCCGGCGGAGGGGCGGAGGAGCCCCACGTTCAATTGGCGGAAGTTCTACAGGAAAACGGCTTCTTTACGTTGATTTGGTGGCAATTTCATGTAGATGTTCGCCTTTTTTACGCCGTTCTGGGGCAATTTCTTGTCGATTTTCCGGTATTTGCGGGAGTTTTGGGGCAATATCTTAAGAGATTTCAGTGCAAGCACACCCTTTGACACTTGCGGGGTTTGCGGGTTTGGCGTCTTCTGGGTGCTGGCGTCCGGAAAAAACTCAAGAACCAAGACTGAATCCAAATACGAACCAATCCAAAGCCTTTCAGTCCATTGCAACTGTCAGAAACGTTCTACGTCCCCTAAACCCGCACCCGCCCCGATTTCCAACGCTTCGCCGAGGCGCAGCTGCTTGGTAGCTTCTCTCTGTTCCGCGGAGTCCAACTCGAAGTAGGGGGTGATGATGGTCTCCTGACCGCTCTCCGGCCGGCCGAGAACACCCCCTCAGACCAGCCGCCCGGAAGCTGCCCAATTCAATGGGTCTCTGTGGGTCAGGTCTTCCATTTCGGGGTCCGCTCGGGAGCTTTGGAATCGCCTGGGGGAAGGTAACACGGACTCCACAAAGTAGCAAGCTAATGGCTGAAGTTACAAAGTTGCAAAGATCATCTGCGCAGTCTTTTTGCCTGGCCCTCTTGATCCCGCCTGGTTGGGCCTGTGTTACGCCGGTTCCGCAGTTGAACAAACCTGCACAAACTTGCAAGTAGGCAAGGGGGTTGCTATCCATTTGAATAGCTTCAGCAACTCAGGCTTAGGGAATCCTTGAACGCCCCCCCCAACCGACCTGGATGGTTGCGAAATCCCATTCCGCACCACCGTTCAGAAGCCCTAGTTTCGGATTCGATTCCCACCAACGTAAAATGTCAACCAACGTTCTGCTAGGTCCTTTAGTAGAGAGGTTAGAATAAGGGTGCCCTTTTTCTGTAGTCAATTTTTAGTAGGGGAGCCGAATCTCCCAACCAAAAAAGGGGTTAAAAAGGGCACCAATTGCTGGGGGACCTAGGTGTCCATTCGCGCGAGACTCGCGGAGTTCGCAGAATTTCTCAGAATCGATTGGCCGGCCAACAACATCAGATTCCAAACACCTTTCGCATTCTGTCTTCTTCGGAGTTGGAACCCCCTTTCTGTGGTGTTGAAGGGCAAATCCAAAGGAAAACGACGATAATTTTCGGTGTTCCGGATCCTAAAAAGAGACCCACCCACCCACCCACCCACCCACCCACCCACCCACCCACCCACCCACCCACCCACCCACCCACCCACCCACCCACCCACCCACCCACCCACCCACCCACCCACCCACCCACCCACCCACTCACCCACATCTCAACATGCTTTTTCTGACCAACCGGCCAACAAGTTCGACCTCTTGCGGAGGGGCTCTGAGTGGCCGTGATCCGGGTGGATGGCAGCACTTCATCAGCCTGTCGATTGTTCGGAGCTGAAGCGTGGATAATTCTAGGGGTTCCGTCCATTTCCATTCTTTCCAGGAATCCTTCTTTCTTGAAAACCTTCAGAAACCCAGGGAAAAGGGCTGGTTTTTGAAAGAACAATGGTTGAAAAGAATGGGAAATCAACCCGCAGAATAATTGTTTGCCGCTAGAAATCACCAAATATGATTGTCTAGGTCCTCCAGTAGAGAGGCTGGAATAAGGGTACCCTTTTTTTGTGGAGTCTGTTTTTGTAGGGGAACCGGCACTACTGGGGGACCTAGTTGTTATAGGCCCCCGCCCTTTGGAGTTTTTAAAATGTCGCCGTTGCCACTTAAAATCCAAAGACGGTCCTTCTTGATGCTACTTGTTTTGAGGCGTTGAGGGAAACCCGTGCGGTCAAGCTCTGGGCTATTGAATTATTGAGTGGATTGGATTGGCCAGAAAAAACAAACTCAAAGCATCTAAGAATAAACCACTAAGAGTACTAAAAAGTAAAAACTAAAGAGTACTAAAACGATTTACCACTAAAATGATCTTCCCAAAAAGTTTAAACTCCAACTCAGGGAGTGAGGACCCCACCAACAGGGTTGATTCGACTTCGCGGGACTCAAATGGGCCTGTCCTTGACCACCTTGTAGACACCCTTGTACTCCGCCAGGAAGGGTGTGCCGTGGTTGCCTCGAAAGGAGGCTCCCAGTTTCCTCCCTTGGCAAAGGGTTCAAGCGAAACAGGAAAGCCCTACCACTTCCAATCTTACGTTGTGGTTTTGAACATCTGGCCAAAGGACCTGGAACAAATCTATTGGGGCGAAAGGTCAAAAGGTCGGCTGTGCGCGATTCGGTAAATCCGGGAAATACGGATGGAAATCCGCAAGTGCAGCTTGGGAGATCTTTCAGCCCCGGCATGCTGAAACCGGCAAACCTGGCAGAAGATCGGAGAAAAAGGCTGCCTATCATAGGTGGCCTTTTGGAAAAATAGATGGGTAGCAAAACCCATCTAAACCAGGGCCGTCTATTTTTAACCAAACTAACCTAAAAAGGACGCCTATGCAGCCTATGCTTGGAGGCTGGAGCTTGGCTTTCAAGGACAAGCCCCGCCAAAAACCACTGCCGGACCTGGTTTGAATGACCTGGGTCTTAGCGGCGATGGGCCCGACTCATCCATCCATGCGTTTGCTCAAGTTTCGTGGTGATATTTCCAGGAGTGAGAGAGTCCGTTCAAAACCAAATTTCTGCCCTTGTGAAGATTGGGTCACCCCTGCTTTTGGTTTTCATGCTATTTGGGGACTCTGTCCCACCCCACCCCGCCCCGCCCCGCCCCGCCCCACCCCACCCCACCCCGCCCCACCCCACCCCACCCCACCCATATGTTTCACCAACTGGACGCCATGAGCAAAGGGCAGGATCAAAGGCCAAAGGGCGCCTCGCTACGCTTCGCTAGGGGCGGAGTGGGACAGGGACACCTCCAAAGCCTTGGGGTCCGTGCACAGAACAGTCAAGGCTTAGTTGATCCATACTGTGGATGGACGAAATCCTGCACCACACAAGAAACCCTAGAATGATTTGATTCCCCTGTGAATACCAACAAACAATGGTTTCCCATGGTTTCAAAAGTGGTGCAGGATTTTGTCCATCCACAGTAGGATGCAACCCATTGGGCTCGATCTCTCCCGAGCGGGTCTTTTTTGAGGATTCGGACCCCCCGGAAGCGATGTTTGTTTGTTTTTTCTTGGTTTGTTGGTGTTTTCCTCTTGGTCTCCATCTAAACCAGCAAAAAGCTGGGACACCCCTCAAAAAATACGCGCAAGTGAATGGTAGCCAGAATCGAGCTACCTTGCGTTCAAAAACCTGCGGCAACCCCACGCCCAGTCTGCTGGAAGCATTCCATAGCCATCCAGCTCTGCTGGTCCACTGCAGTGACTAAACCTCCAATTGGTTAAGCCCCCTGAAACCTGAAAACGACAAAACATACCCTCGCACCTGACATGGAAGTGCACAAACTCCTGTAGAAAGACGACTTTCCTCTTGGAAGGGCCTTTTTGCACTTGCATGTTAGTTGGTGGGGGGGTATTTGCAGCAGTTCCCTTTCAAGCAAACAAGGGGAAAGAAGTAGCTGGTGGGCTCAAGGGCCTTTTTCCCACCAAGAGTAATTTCGAGCACCAGGTCCAAATGTTCGATCAGCCCGCCTGACACAGTGACCCAGCCCTCCTCATCGTCCTTCAGCGTTCTGCACTGCACCCGCACCACATCCACCTGGCACTCACGCTTCGCATTCTGCCCCAAAGCAAAACCTCTCGCAAGGTACCCCACAGGCGCAACCCCCACAGGAAACTCCCAATTTGGGAACCCGGAGCCAAAGCAAAGGCTGGTGTACTGCCAAGTTGCCAGTGGATTGGGGCACAACCCTTCAGCGCGCACTTCCCCCAAATTCCTGGCCCGGCCCAGATCATTGGCATACCTGACCACTGCATCGAGGCTACTAGCTACATGCTCTCTGAGATGTGTCAAGAGCCATGACCTGAAGCAAAGCCACCGCGCCCCGGATCCATCTTTCAGGCACCCGCTCCAAAAAAAAAATCCTGGACCCTGCCATGCAGGGTCGGCCGCTCCGACAACCCGGAAATTTATCCCGCCCTGCGGCCCTGGCACCTCCTCATCTGCGCTCTCTTGGCCGGTGATTTCTAGAATCTCACCAACCTTGGCCCATCGATACGAAACTTCGAATCACCATGGCTGCTTTGCTGATGACACGCGGGGTTCCCTTGTCACAGAAACCCGGTCCTTGAGACTCAGTATTCCAATGATCCGTCGGACCTTTCTGTCCAAGGTCCGCATTCTTAGCACTCGCGAGCACGCCCCCAAAATCCCCCGAGTTGCAGCCGAAAAGCCTGGCGCACACATCAACCCGCGCCCCCAAAAGGAGCTGATTGCTTGTTGACGCAGTTCTCTAAGCTTCCCCTTTAAACATCACCCCATTTGAAGGAAACGCCCTTCACAATGGCCAAGGTGATGATGGTGATGTTCTAGATCCTCCAGTAGAGAGGTTAGAATAGGGGTACCCTTTTTTCTGTAGTCTATTTTGGGGAACCCTCCCAACCAAAAAAGGGGTAGAGAATGGCACTGCTGGGGGACCTAGTGTTTGAAACCACCCACAAGGGAACAAAGGGCCCAGCTCAGGCGCCGGCCGCCAGTTTGCGCACTGCCCCGCTGTTCACACCCCTCTCCTTCGTCAGGATGGTGTCCTACAACGAGCTACGTAATGGCGGCCCCAACGTCCGGCCGTGCCAAAAAGACGGGTTCCGGTAGAACACATCCAAAGACCCAGCTGCTTTCCTCTTCGATCTGACCCAAAAGTATCCTTTTCCAGACCCTGTAGGGAAAAAAAATCGCGAGCGCGCCCCGACCGCTCATGCTGCTGTTCGTCAAGTTCTCCTGACTCACAGGGTAAACTTGATTTAAGGAAAGGGTTGATTGACGGATGTGAGTTTCGCCTAAACAGGTCCAAGCTCGTTCTTTACCACTAGCCCTTTCTCCCCCCCCTCTCCCCCCCAAAAAAAGAAAACATGTCCAGGAACTCAGGGAGTGGGACGCTACATTTTGCCGCAGGCGAGAAAAACCACTCTGGACCAGCTGCGCGCGGGCGAGCACGATTGGCGTGCGGCTTTTTTGGGAGTCCTTCAGGACCTTCTTGTAGCTCCGAATGATCCCCATCATTCGCTCCTGGACCGAGTCGCAGGGAAAAATGCACATGGCTCTCTCTCTCTCTCTCTCAATCCACCCCTCTCTCTCTCGTGCAAGACAAACTCTCATTTTTGCACGTCTCTCTTTGTTTTGTCTGTCTCTCTCTCTCTCTCTCTCTCTCTCTCAATCCACCCCTCTCTCTCTCCCAACCAACGTGGCACATATCAGCACGTCCAGCGCTACCAAACGACCCAACAGGGGAAAACCTTTCAAAACAAAGATCCAGACCTCCGGTGAGTGGGGACCGTCCTTCGGGAGGCTCGAGTCGCCACCAGCTAAGAAGGTGAACAGACGAGTCAGCTCCTGGCCGAATGGACTGTCCCACTTGGGCCGCGGACGTCGCATTTGCAGCTGCAAGTGGCTTAGCATGAGTGGGGCTGAAGCAAGTTAGAGCAGGACCCACGTTTCCAGTATCAAAGAAAAAGCTTTGGTGGCCATGCAAAACCTTGGCTGCTGTACCCCTCTGCAAAAAGTTGCTTTGTTATGGGTTCGATGGAAAACCAACTTGATTTTCCCAAACGTCAAAGCCTAAAGATCCGTTGCCCAATAGCAATCAAGAAAGATCCGCCGCAAGGAGGCCACTGCGATTTCTGGGATTTCTCGCCTCGGCAGGCGGCCGCTCCGCCTCGCCAACCTCACCTCAGCTCAGGAAAAACTCACTGACGAGGGGAAGTTGGGTGCATGCTTGGATCGAAAAAATCACACATCTCGCTCGCTGATCTGAGAACATTGGCTCCAAAAGTTGCAGAACTTAACTGCTATGATCCTCCCAACTGCGGGTGAAGGACATGAGTCTCGACCCGAGCCAAGTGGCAGCTCTGAAAGAACTTGAGAAAGTCTTTCCTCAGGCGAAAAAAAGAACCGATGCGCGACGCAGTGCTTCTATCTGCGTCCAACCGCCCCCTTGCTGCACGCCAAGAAAAATCGCCAAAAAGCCAAGGGAGTACAAAAAAATCATGGCTCGCCCAAGAAACGCGCCAGGGTCGGCTTCCCTTTCACTTCCCCTGAGCTTCCCTTTGGCATCCCCTGGCGGCCCAGAAAGACTAAAAACATCACCCCTCGCGCGATGAAGCTGCCGCCAAAGAGCTTCGAAACCTCCTCCGACGTCGACATCGCAGCGTAGAGGTCGTCCGCAGACCTCAAGGAAAACGCCCAAACCGCCCATTTTGAGGCCCATTTGGGATTTTGGTCCCCCGTCCACGGGACCTTTGGAGGTATGGAGGTTACATCACACTTGCACAATCTTGCTGGTGCGATAGGCAGGGAATGGGGGAATGAGCCCAAGAAAAACAAGACCATCCAACTGGTGATTTCCTTCCCATGCCCCTGAGTTCATTCCCCTGAGCACCAGCAAGTGACGGCCCGTGTTGGAGGTTGGCTTTATTTTGAGATCTGTTTTTGGGGGGGCATGCCAAAATTTGGTGTGGATCAGAAGTGGTGAGTAGCCTCAGGCAAGAGAAACATTTACCCGCCTGTTGTTATATCCGCTAAGTCGATTTATGTTAGAAGCAGCGTTCGCAAACCAGGTTACTACACAAAGTGTAGTACTTGGATGTTCGGCCGTGGTAAGTGGCTACCCTGGGTTATAACTCACCAATACCCGGGTTAACTCCATTGAACGGGGCGAGTGGTTACCGACAACTTAATTTTCCTTGGCAACGAACGACGGGTCAAGCGCTTTGCCGCTGATTCAAAGAGGGCCAACATGGAGGGTGGAACTTGACGTGGAGGGCAATCCCGGCGCCAGAAGGGGTAGAGGGAATACATTCACGCAAAAAAGGTGAGGGGCACCAAGCACCATAGAACTGCCAGGCGTCTGGGAAACAGTGTCGCCACATGTTGTGCCGGTGAACACAATTGAACACAAACGTGCAAACAGCCAGTAAGAAGGCGCTAGTTCACTGGGAAGTTTGGATGGAAACGGACTCAAAGGGATCCGAAAATTGCCAGATGGCTGCTTCATGCAGGGATGCCCAAGTGAGGGACCGTCAGGAATGCAGCCCCTGCCTCTGCAAACCACTGAGAAATGCTCACAAGCTCAACTCCAGCTCACTCAGGGTAGGCGAATCGACTGGCTGGTTAAAACGGCTGTTGCAAGCCACCCAACTCATGCAAAACATGTACAAATGTGTCTATAACCCTGTTTTTTGTTGAAACGGTCCCCTGCATTTTGTGGCAAACTGTGCGAGTTCGTCAGCACAAGGTACAATTTGGGTTGGGGCAACCCCGGTCCAGGCTGCTGTTGAAGCACAGCAGACTTGCGCAGTGGGCACTGCAACGACTTCTGGTATCTTGGAATCCCCTCTGCTTGACTAACTCTTGAAGGGTTTTTTCCCAGGCCTCATTCCTGTAAGCCTGCGTTCGCAAAAGGGTGGGAGGACGGGGCCACTGACTTGCTGACTTGTGTCTCCCCAAATAGTCCCATTCCAACAACCCTAGCTCTGTCAAAAGCCCGCGGCTCGACGCGGACCACTCGAAATTCGTTTGAGGCAACCACAGGCCCTTCGCTTTCTGGTGCTGCCGAATCATCGCCTGCGGTGGTAAACTTTTTACGGGGATCCCCTTCGTTTTGGGGCAATGCAACACCTACGCCTCAGAATTTGGAATCTGGGGCTCAGACATCCCACGGAATTTCAAGGTGGCAAGAAGGAAGGAGTAAGACATAAACCGACGGAGCAACTCCACCTCGCAGTCTGTGAAACCCGATGCGCGAAAACGATCGATCGATCCCGAACGCCGCGGATTTTGAGTAGCCATCCACCGCATTTGCACCCAACCTCTTTTTTTCAGGGCTCCTTTGTTTGGTTTTTTGAAAAGGGAAACCAAAAGGAACACCCAGCCAGGGTTCCACTTTTTGACTGCCCCAGGGTAGACTTAAACCCAAGGGCGCGTCATTACCCCCCAAAACCCCTGATTTCAAGCCTATCTTGGGGTAGTCAAAAAGTGCAACCCTGCACCCACCCATTTTAGGGGGACACTCATGTTTCTGGGGTTCGGGCCACCATCTGCGTCTCTAGGACATTCAGCTCGGCGGTGGCCCTGTTTTTCATCTCCGCGCGGCTACGCGTCAGCCTCGGGAGGGGGGACCGCAGACCCGAAGAAAACATGGAGAGGCAATAATACAAGGATCATCAGACCCATTCGTACACCCCCCGCTTGCTATTCATCATAAAATAGTTCCAACCATTTCCCCACTTTCCCAGGACATTATTCACGGGATCCCTTGCTTTAGGGCCGAACATTTCTTGTCAATGTCAATCTGTGAGCATACTAATCCGAAGCCATACTAAGGGGAGGCATTGCAGCCTGGAGATGGGAATTGCCTCTTAGGGGCCATGTAATTTGGGTGTGTGAGCGTGTGAGTGTGTGCGTGTGTGCGTGTGTGCGCGCACGTGCGGGTGCGCGTGCGCGTGCGCGTGGTTGGGCCGGGCCTGAAGCTAGTCTCAGCCACGAGGCTGCGAAGCCATGGGTGGGTTGCTGGCTGCCGGGCAGCCGGACTACGCTGCTGGTTGCGCCTGTAACTTGGGCTGGGTGGGCTGGGCTGAGCTGTGGGTTGCTGGATGGGCAAGGCCTGTTTCATACACACTTGGGCCTGAGGGTGGGTGGCGAGTTGCTGGCTGGGCTGGGCCTGAGGCCAGTCGCAGACACGTAAGACACGCCAGCAGGCGGGCTGAGGGACTGGGCCTGAGGCTAGTCTCAGACACGTTAGACAAACCTGACCTTGGCACGCTGGGCTGAGCCTGCTGGCGGCTGGGGGCCGGCTGAGATGCGCCGGGGCCTGGGCCTCAGCCCAGCCTGCCCAGCCCAGGCCCCCCCAGGCCAAGTCAGGTTTGTCTAACGTGTCTGAGACTGGCCTCAGGCCAACGACCAGTGAGACTGGTCTCAAGCTACGCCAGCTACTAAGCCTGTCTGACGTGCGCGTGCGCGTGCGGGGGCTCGGAGGCGCGCGTGGGTGCGTGGGTGCGTGGGTGTGTGGGTGCGTGGGTGCGTGGGTGCGCGGGCGCGCGGGTGCGCGAGTGTGCGGGGGGGTGCGGGGGTGCGGGGGTGGGGTGCGCGGGGGTGCGCGGGGGTCTGCGGGGGTGCGCGGGGATGTGGGGGGCGCGCGTGCGCGTGCGCGTGCGCGTGCGGGTGTGTGGGTGTGTGGGTGTGTGGGGGTGTGGGGGTGTGGGGGTGTCGGGGTGTGGGGGTGTGGAGGTGTCGGGGTGTGGGGGTGGGTATGTGTGTGTGTTTGCGTGTGTTTTTGTTTGTGTTTGTGTTTGCGTTTGTGTTCTTGTGTTCTTGTGCTCTTGTGTTCTTGTGTTTGTGTGTTCTTGTGTTTGTGTGTTTGTGTGTTTGTGTGTTTGTGTGCTTGTGTGTTTGTGTGCTTGTGTGCTTGTGTGCTTGTGTGCTGGTGTGCTTCTGTGCTTGTGTGCTTGTGCGCTTGTGTGCTTGTGCGCTTGTGTGCTTGTGTGCTTGTGTGCTTGTGTGCTTGCGTGCTTGTGTGTTTTGCGTGTTGTTGCGAGTGTTTGCGTGTGTTTGCGTGTGTTTGCGCGTGTTTGGGCGTGTTTGCGCGTGTTTGCGCGTGTTTGTTTGTGTTTGTGTGTTTGTGTGTGTTGTGTGCGTGTTTGTGTGTGTGTGTTGTGTGTTTTTGTGTGCTTTTTGTGTGTGCTTTTGTGTGTTTGTGTGTTTGTTTTTTCTGTTTGTGTGTGTGTTTGTGTGTTTGTTTTTTCTGTTTGTGTGTGTGTGTGTGTGTGTTTGTTTTTTCTGTTTGTGTGTGTGTGTGTGTGTTTGTGTGTGTTTTGCTTGTTTTTTGTGTGTGTTGTGTGTGTTGTGTGTGTTGTGCTTTTGCGTGTGTTCTTGTGTGTTTGTGTGTTTTTGTGTGTTTCTGTCTTTTTCTGTGTGTGTGTGTGTTTTTTGCACGTGCCCCTTTGTGGTTAAGGGAAACCAAAAGCAAAAAATGAAATCCATTTTTTGGACCGGGGTCCGGCCATGACACCACGCACTAAGGGTATGGCCCTGGCTCAACTCACTCCCGGGAGTCGGACCCAAAACAAGAGGCCAATAAAATAACTGCAACAAACAAACAACCGAAAAAGAACTAACGCCCTGCCAAGAACACAAAAACAAGAAACAAGAACAAGACACCAAAAACACAACAGAAAAGTCAACTGAAGCCATGCCAAGGGTAAAGTGAACCTTCTCACGGCCAGGCTGGGTAGAACCCTCGAGTGAACCGTCCTCACAAACGCCATGGCTCCCGGCAAGGTAGTCCATCTCTGCATTCGCGGCTCCAAGGCCGCTGTCTTGCTGTCCTGACGGCTTTTCCAAGGTGTCCGTCAAACCAAAACCCGAAAAGGGGGTTTTCCCTCAAAGGATTGTGCCTTAAACAAGATCCAATGGCTGTTCCTCAAGTGTTCCGCATAAAAACAGCCCTATGATATCTGTACGGCTAAAGCTAGGTAAATGACTATGTGGAGTTGTGCTCCAGCTTTTAAAACTGAGCTGCGACTGTGACAGAAGCGGGCGGCGCCTTTCTTCAACCTACCAAGTCACAAGCCCCTAAGGCATCTAGGGGTACCTTCCATTTTTTATTCTTCCCAGGCGGTTTCTTTTTACACAAAACCACCCAAAACTTTGGGGAAACAGATCCGGTTTTTGAAAAGAAGGATGGTTGAAAAAAGAATGGGAACAGGAAAATCAACTCCTCGAAAGCAGAGCTCCCATCGATCATCCGCTCTACCAGCCCTTCGGCGGTCCAGAGGCTTGCAGTGGCCCTGGAACCAGAGGGACACCTCCTGATCCACGCCTCGGGTTCGGATGCGGCGGCCAGTGGCCTGAACCCAACAAGCCATGGGTGAGAGTCTCGGAGGGTCCCACTTGAGTGGCCCCGAGAATAATAAAGGAGAAAAACAAACAGAAACCAAGAAAAGAACAACTCGAACTTTCTGTTTACCAGAAAAACATGGACCAACCCCAAGCAGTTTGAAGCTCAGCAGTTTGACTCGCCTGCAACCAGTTTGGACCTGGAAATGGAGGTGATCACCTTTCGGAACCTCTAAATATGGACCAAGATGGGGAAGCCAAACGGTTAGATTCGGTCAATTCGCTTTGGTTGCAAGTGAGTCCAGCGGGATGTGCTCTTTTTTTGGGCGGGGGGATTTCGCTGGGGACTCTTTTTCGCGCTCTACTTTTTTGGGTTCCCTTTTTGCTGGGCTGTCCTCATATTCCCTGGTGCAAGTCTAAACTTTTGTGGCTTAGTGGAAACTACCACTAAACCCTAGAAAGCTAAACACCTAAGAAGCTCCCGCGTGCAACCAGCCATCCGTTCGGTAGAACGATCATTGGGGCCAATTCTGTTTTGGACCAGGACCATTTTAGTGTCTCAACACACCAAACTGACCCGAGGAAGATCCGACTTGTGCTGCGGCAGTCCGTCCTTGTGCCTGTCACTTCAAACGGGGGGACACCACAGCAAGACGAAGCAGACCAAGTGCCCCAAGTTGCGCTAATCAAAAAAGCGGGTGCTCCAGGTTTGGGGTAAATTCTTTGGGTGGCCGTTCCCTGCCCACCGATTTGTTCAACTGTTCAACCCACGTCTCGGGATTTAAGCGCAGTGATGCCACCGCTGTTGAGTCACGTGGCTCGGGGCTTTGCTAATCAGCGCTCAAAGAAATTCTTGGTGGGAGCCACCAGTTAGCTTCCCTCCTGGTAGCTTCCCTCCGCCAAATGCTTTGGATTGGTGTAAGGTACGCAAAAAAAAAAAAAAAAAAAACTCAAAGGCTCCAAACCCCCAGTCCCAATCCGAACAAAAAAACTGTCCGGGTGACTTGACTCCCTGCCGAAAAAGAAAACGCGCCTGGCGTTATGGTGTTGGTGTCCTCCCAATTTTCTCCCCCTGTGGTGAAACGCGGTGGTGGTTCCGTCCTCCCAGGCTACCAGGTCTTCCCTTCAGCCGCAGGGGTTGCTTCCGCTTGCTGAAGTCCCCTTCAGCAAAAAGAAAAAAAACAAGCAGCAGCCATTGATGGGGACTACTACTGGTACCCCGGTACCCCGATCTTGAGCACCTCATGAACCTAACCATCCGATCAGCTCCCTTCCTCCGGCTCCCTCTGAACGGGTGCCAGCCCCCGTCCGGCTCCCAAACGTTCCATTTGCTTAAGTGCCCCGCACAAAAAATGAAAAATATGTCCACTAGTAGTAAGATCCCTTCTAAAAACAAACGGAGGAAATTAAATAAGTATCCTTTCAGCAAACGGAAGCTTGTGAGTGGCAGAGTGGTCCCATTTTCTTGCAGGGATTCGGATCACTCGTGGAAGGCCCACTCCACCCTCCTTCGCCTGGCTCCCTTCCAACCAAACCTCCATTTGCTTTTTCGCCCCCTGGACAAAACGATAAACCATGTCCAGCAGTGAATTCGATTCCATTTAAAACAAACATGAACACGACCAAAAAAACACCCACCAAAAAACGACAAGACTCACAAAAAAAGAGCCCAAAACAACAGAAGAGATGGTCCAAGAAAAAAAGAAAGAAAGAAAAAAGCATGCTGCAAGCACCGGCGATCGCGCTTAAGGATCGCGGCCCGGACTTGGGCCCCCAGCTGCTCTTCAGCTCCTGGAGCTCCGCTTTGAAGCCCGCGATGGCCGCCTTGAGCTCCTGGGCCTCCCGTGCGTCGCTGCTGGTTGGGCGGGGCGAGAGTTTTTTTCATGCCTCCCGGAGTTGAAGAAGGACACCAAATTTTAAGGGGAAAGAAAAAAGATGGGAGTTGCAACATGTGTTTTTGGGGGCAAACTGTGTCAAGAGCCCATGTTTGAGCTGCAGCCTCAACTCTACAAGCGGGGATTTTGGGGTTCCCGGGGCCTTCTTTGTGGCTCGGAGTCGACAGAGTTGTCCCCAGGGTGGTTTTGGTGTAGGTTTTTGTGTGGTTTGGTGGGAGTCGGACATTTCTGGCTGGGTGAAGGAGAACTGCGGTTTGATGTTTGTTCTTCTTGCGTTGTGTTGTTGTTTGTCTCTTGTTCTGTTCTTTTGGGGAGTCTTTTGTGATCGGTGTTCTCCTCAAAGAACTCCGATCAGTAGCTCCTTCGTCCGGCCCCCTTCCAAGCAGCTACTAGCGGACGAAATCCTGACACCCCGAAACCGATTCGATTCCCCTGCAAATGCCTCTTAGACACCACCGTTCAGAAACCCAACGAAATGATTCTATTTCCTAACGTAAATGCCAACAAACATGTTGTTTCAACCATGGCTCCTTTCATGGTGCAAGACTCGCGGATTTCGCAACCATCCACAGCAACAATATGCAACAATCTCCAACCCCTCCCTCCCCACCCCCGACACCAAACCAAGAAAATGATAATAGACAACTCACAACATGAATAACAAACATACAAAACACACGTTAAACTAAAAAAAGCTGTGCATGAACGAAATCCGTTCGCACCACTGTTCAGAACTGGAAGGATTCCATTTCCCTGGAAATATCAACCAACGTTCTGGTTTCAATCACTTTTGTGTTTTAAATATAAAAAATAAAAATAAAAGTGGTGCGAGACTCGCGGATTTCGCCACCACCCACACCACCCACAAAAAATCCACCCACAGGTCTCCCCTCCCGGCCCTACCGGCCCTACCGGCCCTACCGGCGGCCGTCAGGCGGCCTTCTCCTCGAGCTGCTCGAGGAGCGGCTGCATCTCCGTGGACTTCATCCTCCGCTCAGCTGAGAAAAGGAACATGTTTTTGTGAAAAGACAGCCTGCGCGGGGAGGGGGGGGGGGGGGGCAGGGGGGAAAGTTTGTTCTTTTTGACAAAAGACAGCCTGCGCGGGGAGGGGGGGCGGGGGGGAGTGGAAAGAAATCCGCGCACAGAAAAAAAGTTGGAATATGTTTGAGGGGAGGAATATGTTTGAAACAAATAATTTTTGAGGGGACGAATCCTTTTTGGCAGCTCATCGCGGGGAAGGGAGGGTGGAAAGAAATCAAGGCACAGCCTGAACGCCACAAAGCAATACCATCACCCCACCAGCTTGGAGACCCCTAATGCAAGGGCATTGGAAGAATTACGCGCGCATTACTTTCATTTGCTTAAGCCCCCTAAAACAAACAAAAATAAGTCCAATAGTGATAGATTGCCTTTAAACCCAGGGGAAACTTTCAGCTAATGGAAGACATCATAAAATTTAATTTTCTCGGGTCCCAAGTCCAACCCCACCCCACACCGATCGAATGAGATCCATCGACTCCATCCCCGCGAAAACGAGACGTTTTCAAAGCCAAAGCCGGAGGCGCTTCTCGGTGATGAGCGGCTTTCCAGCTTCCTCCACCTCCTTCACCTGCCGAGAGCTCCGCGCGCTCTGGGCGCCTTTTTTTTTTGCTCCGGTGGGCTCCAAGCCTGACATAAGATTCCGGATGGCGGACGGCACCGGGCTGGCCCCGGAACCCAAAAAAGATGCACAAAGGAACATCAGCTTGCCGTGGATGTAACCAGACATCCGCCCGTCTCGCACGAATGGAAACCATGGGTGAAACCAGAACCTTAGGATTTCAAGCAAAAAAAAGCCTGGAAAGTCGCCATGCCCGAAAAGCCCGAGGCTTGAGGCTTGTTCAACGTGAAAGGGCCAATGCCCTTCCTATGTTCCCAAGGGGTCATACACACAATCAATCATTCCCCCCCCCCCCCAGAGGCAAAAAAATGAACCTCCCCCCCCCCCCCGGCCGCCCCGCCAAAAACGGCACCCCGCGTCTTGAACTCCCCGCGAACCGAACCGGCGAGACAAGACTCGCAGAAAATTAAATTTTGTCGCCTTCCCCTCCACTTGCGAGTACTTCTCATCCGCCTCGACCACCTGCCGGTTGGATCCCGTCTATTCGGAGTGAGCAAACTCATCTGCGGATGGTTGCGATTTCTGGAAACCATACAGGAGAACGATCATTTCTCTGGGCTGTCTGTTTTCAGATCCCCTGCTAAAAGAGCCCCCCAATCAAAAATGAACGATGTTGACCCTGGATCCATACAATGTCCATCGTTTTGGAAGGGGAATCTCCAATGAAGAATGGCCCCTGATGTGTCATCAAGGCTATTCCAGTGGTTACCCCACAAGGCACCACTCAAGGAACAGCAGCCTATCATGGCTTGTCTGGTTTGGTCAACTAGGGATGAACTCCGCCCCTTGTTCCACACTTCTTTTCAAAAAGTCAGCCGTTTCATTTGGCAATGCGAACCCCAGCTTACTAAATTACTAAACCCCTGGTTGTTTTGGGGCATTCCAATAATGAGGAAAAACAGCATAGGGGGAAAAGATAAGAGTCTCTCTAAATGCGGCACCTTGACAAAAAGTTGACCTTCTGGAGCAAACTGCTATATAATTAACAAACTGAAAATACTGTGGATGGTTGCGAAATCCATTTCGCATCACGAAATGAGGCCATGATTGCAGCCATTGTTTGTGGGTGTTTACAGGGCAATAGAATCATTCCAGGGTTTATCCATCCACGGCATCAACTAAAAGGGTTGACTTCCATTAGGGATCAAATCACAACTTGCTGATTCTCAGTAGCGAATATCTCTTTTGGTTTTGGGAATGAACCTAGCATTCCCCTTTTGCAGGCATCGCTTGAGAAGATGGTTCCGGCTTGGGGTCATTCCGACGGATCCCCTGCCGAACCAGGATACGGGGCCAAAGAAGCCCAAAGCAGGGTGCCTTCAAAGATGCTGGCCAAGTTTACAGGGAACATCATGTAGGGCTAGATTGATGAAACCCGCCCCCTGCAAAAAGTGGTCTCTTGATGTTCGCTGGCAAGGGAACGGAATGGAAACAAGAAAAAAAATGCGAAGGGTGGGTTGCAGCAGCCCGTGGAAGTCTGGCAACGAACCCTCCAAAATGAATCGGAGAACGCGAAGCCCCCCTGGAAAAAATTAGGAAACATATGTCCAGTAGTCATAAACCCTTCCTTCAAAACCACCAGGCTGGGGAACCTGGAGAAAAAAAACAGCTCGTCTCAGCAAATGGCCATCCCCACCACCTACGCCGACTATCCCTAACCATCCAGGTGGCTTCCCTCCAGGGGGGACCAGTGGCCGCGGAGAAAAAAAGGATCGGCACCCTTTTTTGGTTGGTTGACTTTCAAGGGGAATCCAAAAAAAAAAAGGCACCACTGGGCAACTGGGAGTACGTCTGCCGTAAAGCTCTGGTGAGCGACATCCCCGCCTTCTCTTTGAGCCCCTCCTTGGTCTTCTCGATCTCTTTGTCGTGCTCCTCCCGCAGCTTTCTTCGGGCGAGGTCCTGGCGAGCGAGCCATCGACGGCGAGGTCCGCGCAGATCGACTCTTGGGGCCCCTGGCTCTTGGGGCTTTTGGGGGCCGAAGAAAAACCAGGCGAAGTCCAGCAAATTTGATCAATGCCCCACAAAGAAACGAGGGCTTGGCGAATTCTGCCCCATTGCGATCTATGGCAGATCCAAGATCTTGGACATTGCTCAATACCCCACCCCCCACCCCAAAAAATAAAAAATAAAAAAGAAAGAAAGAAAGAAAGAAAGAAAGAAAGACAGCTTGGCGAACTTGCTGGAGAAGGTCTCTTAGAGGGGCTGCATGAAAACTAACACCGCATGTTGTGCGTGAAGCCTGTGTTTAAGGTACCCCACATGGCCAAAAAAAAGAGAGAAACACAGACTGGCGACTCAAGCCCGGTGCCACAGGGTACCATCCCTCTGGGCTGGGCTCGGATGGCGCAGGGTTCTTCTTTGCATTTTTTTGGAAGCCACTCGCCGGCATGTTGCAAGTCTAAGTCCTCCAGTAGAGAGGTTAGAATAAAGGTACCCTTTTTTTCTGTAGTCTATTTTTGTAGGGGAACCCTCCCCCAAAAAAAGGGTAAAAGGGCACTACTGGGGGACCTAGAAGTCAACCAGCCACACCCAGCAGCAAAACCAGAGTAACTCAGAGTAAACTACGGCTTCCCAGGCATCCGTAAGGGCAAAGTCCTGCACGGCTCTATGAGTTCGTCTTTGAGAAAACCCTTTCTGGAGTGAGTTTGAGGTTCGCAAAGGGGATGAATGAAACGCACCATGTGGGCGTGCGCTAGAGGACTCAAAAACCATGTGGCTTTTCCTACCCTCCCTTCCACAAACGCCTGGAAGATTGGTGTCTTGAAGGGAGGTGCCAGGGTAAACGAAACCCTGCACCACCTAAGAAACCCTGGAATGATTCGACTCCCCTGCAAAATTGCCACCCAACAAGTGATGCAGGTTTCGTCCATTCGCAGTACGTTGCCGAGAAAAAAGGGTACGCTGAAAGAAGGCGCGCCCCCGTGTCACGGACCAACCGCAAAGGCACCCTCCACCCGACGGAGTGCCTTCTGCGCCTCCCGCACGATGCCGATCCTCAGTGAGAGACGCTGAAATCCGCTGAAACCGCAAAGACACATCCAGCCCGCATGACTCGGCACCCTCTCGCAAAAGGAAAAGCCACTCCGAATTTCCTGCACAAATATGCGCCCACCAGGATGTGTCCGATAAAGAGGACCAGGAACAACTCCGAGTATTCCGAGGCAGGCCCCTCAATGTCCAACTTGTTTAGACCTCCAAAGTGGCAGCAATGGCTTTGGAACGATGCTTTGATCAACGTACAACCAGGTCCGACCAAGAAACGATGGCGAGCCTCGAGCGCCGAAAACAAGACCGCGCCGAAACCTCACCTGTAATCAGGAACCTCTAGATACTTGTTTTGACTTATCCGGTCTTTTTCGGGCCTGCCTGCGGCCGTTTCTGTTTCTCCTTTACCCCGAACTTGACACGGAAACCAAGAAACCATCAACTTTGCGGAGGCATCTCCTTCCCCGAAATCCCCGTTGCGCTTATATGGCGCTCACAGTGACATTGCTCAGTCCCCCGCTGCACCTTGAGCCGCTGAAAGTCGTCCTTCTTCACGCCTTTGCCGTCCGCCAACGCGCTCAGGATCTTGCTCGCCCGCGCGTCCTCGGCTCTCGCGAGAAAAGGCGAGAGAAAAGGCGCGCAAATGTTTGGGCGCGCGCGCGTGCGCGTTTTGGGCGCCCCCTTTTGCACGTTGCTCATGTGAGTTTGGGCTTTGGATACGTTGCTTATTAGAAACAAAAAGATGTGGCTTCCCCATGTGATCCCACTGTTCTGGAATAATTAAGTTGTTCTACAGACAGTACGCGCCCGCGTTCATACACCCCTCACCCAGCCGAGAAAAACCGAGTGTGCACTTCCGTGGTCTTGAAATGGTGATGCTCTTGTCCACTTTGGACCCCCCACTCGAGAGTGAATATTAAATATATGGTTCGGGCAGGTTTCCAAGAGCAAGAAGTGTTTTTCTCGCTGATTGCATACGCCCCATTTGGACTCTTGGCTGGCTTAGGCATTGGCATACCCAACCACAAATCAACGAAACTAGGGCTTCCTACTGGGGCTTCATATGCTTCATGCATTTATCCTTTCAAGCCGTTGGAAATCCTGGCTACCCACTTGCAATGCTTACTACTGCTTTCTCGGCTGCTGTTGCAAACAGCCAAATTTTGAGTGTTTCTCAGATGGGGCCCCAGGTGGTGGATAGCCGTTTGTTTTCGCTGCCGAATCCTCAAAAAGAGACAAGTTCCCGGGCGGGCATGTGTCAACATAGGGGGAACTGTGGTTGTCCTTTTGGTTTTCCTTCACAACAACCCCAAACAGAGTACCCGGAAAAAAAGCCGACATGCCCAAATCAAGCCAGGCGGCATTCAAGGTAAGGCTGAACTCCTGCAAGCGCAAGCACTGACATTGCAAGACGGCGCGGATTGGCACAAGGTGCAAAGTGCAAAGCAGGGCACAGCGGGGGTCCTTTTCGAGAACGCGGCACCTTGGAGGTGTTACGTGCTAACACTTCTACCAAGCGGACCCAGCAGAGTACACCCACGGATGGGCGAAATTTCCTGCACCAGGGATGGAGGGAGCCCCACAAACTCCGGGGTAAGCAACTGCATCTTTGTCTAATTTGGGTACCTATTTCAACCCACAGCCATTTGACCGACTCACAGGTGCCTGGCATGGGCATGCTTTCTGGTGGCTGTTGGCTCCTTCTTGGCATAGGCTATGACCTCCTTCTTGTCAAGCAGCTCATCCTGACAGATTTCTCCATGGACCTCGGCCCTTGACTGAAACAATGATGTTGGTTTGTTGAGGGCACCTGCCTTACTATTGTTTAAAGGGGGACAAAAGGGAAGCCACCCCCCATGTTGTGTGTTGTTTTGTTTGCGTGGAAGGACTTTTGTGTTTTTGTTAGGGGGGGAGGGGTTCATATCCCATCTTGAGACTTCAACACTCCCTATTTGCCTGTGGGAAAAGCATGACGTTTTCCCAACAAGTTAGAGGTAGATGCAATCAAACAGCAGGCAAGCGAGCGAGTGTCAAAATAGGGTGCGAAAAATAACAACTGGATTTTCTATTGGATGCACTTGAAACCACACCAAAATGATGAAGCTCAAAACAGAGCATGATAAACATTCAGTATCCATCTTAGGTCCCCCCTTTGTGCTGGACAAAGGCCTCCCCCCTTTTGATTCTTGCCCTGTCCTTGTTGGCATCGTACCTGTGCGAAATCGCTTGGAGACGTTTTTGTTTTGAAACTGCAGCTCCGCGGCGGGCGGTGTCCAAATAACCAGTCCCAATGCGGGAAACGGTCAAAGGCTTTGGCTAAAACAACATTCCGGGATTATATAAACATTCGCAGCTACTTTGACCCACAACCTGCAACTCGCTCATAAAAGGTGATCACCTGTTGGGAGAAGACTCCAGCTGAAGCCGTCTCCATGTGCCTTTTAAAGCCCGCAAGACATGAGAAGATATGTCTAGTAGTGACATGGATCCCCTTGAAAACCAACAGGGGAAAATATAGACATATGCGTAGCTGAAAAAAAGGAAGACACAATCCCCAAAAACGGGGGAAAAACGCTGAAAACCTGTGTGGCATTTAAAAATTCCGAAAGATACCATGAAACCACGTGATCGCCCATGACGCCCCATGAATGGAAGCTCAGAACCGGAAGCTAAGAACCGGAAGCTTGAAACCCCTATAGCCCATGGAGGTTCTTTGCCAATCTCTGGGCACAAAAACCATTGGTTGTTCCGTCCCCCGGGAAAAAAAGGGGAAATCGATTTCTTCCAGTAGCTTCCAGTAGTGAAATAGATCCCCTTAAGACCAAAAAAAAGAGGTTTCGATGAAAACACGAAAAATAGAACAATAACATTTTTTTCATTTCAGCAAGCCTTCAAGCTATGGGTTTTCTCTTTATGGCCCTCCAGCCAAAAATCTCTGGGGCGTGGGCTTCTTGAACTTCAAGAGCTGCGCGTCCAACTTCTTCTTGGCCTCCGCCTTCCTCGTCAGCTTGTCCTAGCCACACGCGCCGAGCGCCTCGCCCGGAACGCGGCCGAGGCCCGAGTGGCGGCTACTCGGAATCGGAACGCAAGCGAGGCCACCGGGAGGC
Organism: Effrenium voratum; assembly: GCA_963377175.1. Classification (NCBI taxonomy): domain Eukaryota; class Dinophyceae; order Suessiales; family Symbiodiniaceae; genus Effrenium; species Effrenium voratum. Next base: position 112,080 of record CAUJNA010000464.1, read on the forward strand.
GGGAGGCGGGGGGCTGACCCTGACCCCTCCCTTGCCGATTGCATAGGCGGGGAATCAAGGTTCGGAGGTTGGTTAAACACCACCCAAGCCCCACCGAAGCCCCGGACTTTGTTCGTTGAGTGGGGCTGGCTGACCCTTCCTTTGCTGGTTCCATAGGTGAGGAATCAACAAGGCAGGTTGGGGATGAACCGGAGGGGGATCCCCCTAAAGACATCGAAAGGGCACAAAAAGAACCGATTCCCGCAAGTGGCTGTGGGTCAACACCAATGGGATCTCATTTTGGGGTAGGTGCACCACCCATTTTAGTCTATCTTAGTGGGGATTGGGATGTTCACTGGGGGTACGGGATTTACCCATAGCCAAGTTGCCATAATTGTCCATGGTTCTCTGGTGCGTGGCTTTGCGTTGGAGCACCACCCAAGCATCGCTCGCTCGCGCAATCCCGCTCGCTCGCCGCAATCGCGAGGGGTGCGGTGCGCTCGCTGCAGTCCTTGTTCACGCCGGCCTCTCGGACGGCCGTGTCCTAGCGCGGAAGGAAAGCCCCCTTTGAGATCCTCAACAAGACCTAGGTCCTCCAGTAGAGAGGTTAGAATAAGGTACCCTTTTTCTGTCGTCTAATTTGTATATAGGGGAACCCTCCTCCAAAAGAGGGTATAAGGGCACTACAGAAGACTCATGGGAGCGGATGTCTGGACCACAGGCATGCGGCATGCCTCAAGGAGACGTCAGACATCGGCTTCTTAACCTTTGCCTGACTTTGGGCCAAAACATTTGGCACTTTCTCCACCCAGACATTAATGATTAAGAGTTATGTCAATATCCATGCGAGGCCCGCGGGTAACCACGAAAAAACGTGCGCCTGGTAATGGTCGACTTGTTAAGTGTCAGCTCTGCAGCTAAGTCTTCACAGGCTGCTTTCCGCCTTACGGGCAGCTTCCCTCTTCTCAAAGTCACCTAAGTAGCTAGGGAAAGCAGTCAAAAACGATTACCATGTCCTTACAAGACTCCTGGTAGCTCCGAAAGGCTCCCTCTTTACAAGCAAATTTGGATACCCCCAGCTCCCTTCGTCCGACTCCCCTGCAACCACCAACTATAGACGACCCTCAGTTTCGCAACATAAGGACTTTCGGGTGTCCATCCCCCCCGCCCCCCCAGCCTCCCCACCTCCCATCCCCCCATCCCCCCCCATTTTAGAGCATGTTGATGTTGTTTTAAGGGTTCGTGAAGACTCTCGGGCCCCCGCCCCACCGCCCATCCCCACATGTCTGTCAATTCCTGCGCCTAGCGCCATACGGGCCCGAGCAAAAACCTCACAAAAGGACCCCCCCCCCCAGCAGCGGGTCCTTCTTCTTCTGCGCCTCGTTGATGCGCTGCAAAACCTGCGCCAGAGTCCTGGGAGAGCGAATTGCGAGCGAGGCGGCGCAAGAGTTCTGCGGGGGGGGTGCTCGAATGAACCCAACACACCCCCGCAAAGGAAACCGCCAGTTGGATGGCTTTTCTAGGGGGCAGTGCATTTCTCAGTCCCTGCAACAAGAAAAGGGATAACTCCATTTCCCTAGTTTTAAGACACAGCCGTAGGGGTGTGTAGCATTGTGTAGCACCCTTCCACTCAATTGCTGCAAGAGCCCCCAAATTCAAGTTAACCCAATTACCGTGCAGGCCAAGCATCGGTGTATCATCCTCCGCATCCTTCCTTGGGCAGGGGCGAGTGGAGAGAGATGTGCCAGGCAATCATATATGTTTAAAGAACATATATACGTAACAAATCAGCAACAATATAATATGACATGTAATAGGTATCATATATAACATTGTTTGATGGGTGTTGGCCAATTACTTGAAACAATGGACATCTACATAGCCATGCTAAGTCAGTTTGGAAAGAACTGATATGCATTGCATTTTGTACAAGTCAGTGCGGTGGCATGCCTGGTGCAATAAAAACAAAAGAAAGAACAACAGCTATACTCACTATGCCATTGTTCAATCACAGTTGGCTTGGCTTAAGTGTAAACAGTGAAAACCCCAAATTCAAACCAACTAATCAACTACAACAAGCCCTCCATTCCCCACAGGGGTCCTTACCTCATACACCTGAAAATTGCCTTGTAAATCATGGCTTCCCTTCATTTCGGTGCTGAAGAAGCCATGCTTCAGATGGTTGCAAAATGTATCCTTCAAGCAGCCCTGCCCAATAAAATGGAACTTGGCACATCTAAATGTCTAGGCACTCGGCCGCCTCTTGTGCCTGAACTGGGGCTCCCGCGGCTTCACATGCATCCGCATCTCTCCACTCTTCTCCTTGGAGAACTGACCGCCTCGGGGACTCAGAGAGCTCTAGGGGTACCTGAGGGGTACCTGGTATCTTCCCCATTCCAGGGATCCATCCTTCTTTTCAGGAAACCGGCAAAAATAAACAACCGGGGGAACAGCCGGTTTTTCAAAAAGAACGATGGTTGACAAGAAACTTGGCAACCGTAGAACTTCCCCGGTTTTTTTTTCCCGAGGGTTTGGTGGTTGGCCGTTGTTGGTTTACTTGCTAACTCATCGCAACCCCCACCCCAACACCCCCCCTCCCCCTGTCGACCACCAGACCTGAGCTGTAAACCACCTAGGCCGGCGTTGGCGCACCGAGGCCTGAGGCCCGCGCATTCGGCGAGGGCAGCAGTGGCAGCTTCTGCTTTGGCTTCCAATGCGCTCGCCTCAGATCCACGGACGCTGCAGGTCGGGTGAAGTGGCCAGACGCGGGCCCAAAGCGAGATCCACGCAGTTGGATCTGGATCTGCTACATGGCGGTTTAAAGGGGAAGCGCCCATGCACTGTGGCTTAAAGCGAAACAAAGAAATATGGTTAATACCTTTAATGGACCCAGACTCAACCGCCAAGCCATGGTAAAGCCCGGAAAAGGGGGTGTCCTGGATGTGCGATCATCGGGGCATACAGAGCACTGGAATTACAAGCGTCACTCTTTCGGGAAGAATCTGGAACAAATCAAGCCCCCCAAATTCAAAATATGGGTGAAGTTTGATATGGTGTTGCAAGAGTTTCGCTGCGGAACCTTCATGGAGGCCGCAAAACAAAAGCCTTCGTGGGCCTTTGTGAAAAAATGCATGCGGACGGCGCATGACAAAGGCCGCTGGAGTCAGGTTCCATTAAAACTGCCACTGTTGGAGGCTCCAAAAAAGGGAACAATTGAAACGGAGGAACCCTGCAATACCAATTAGCGTCACTCACATATGGAAGGGGGCGAATTCAAGTGCTTTTCGCAGGAATCGGCCACCTAGAGCTGTTGTTTGTTGTTTGGCTTCCTCTCGATTTCCCTTAAGGACAAAAAAACATGCACACCATGTTCAATTGCAACCCAACCATTTCCGGAACTACAAAAGGATCCATGTTGGTTTCCCAAAAGAACACGAGTTTCTTATGCAGGTCCTCAAAAAGTTTGTCCCAAAATCGGGGACCCTCAAAATTGGTGTTTTTCCAGTTTGTTTCTCTTTAAAAGCATCCCAAAAACAATAAGGGGGCCCTCAAACTGGGGTGTTTCCCCAGTCATTTCCTTAAAAAAAGCGTCGTGTCCCTTCAGGCGCATCCCAAGAACGGGCCGCGGGCGGCACCGCCCACTTCTTCCGAGGCCGCGGTGCCGCCTTCTGGACTGCCTCCAGCTTCAGCTCCTTCTCCGGCGCCAGGTGCGCCGCCGCCGCCACCACCGCCTCCACCAACTCTTCGGCGGCAGCCACCTGCGCAACTGGAGGCGTGACTGGAGGCGCTGGCGATCGGTGCGCTGTTGCAGGGAATGGGCTTGGGGATTCCCGAAGAAAGGAAACCAGCGGAAATGGATGGTTTATAAGGGGACTTCGTGTGGTCTCCACGGGGCGGCTTGAGTAGTTCCGGTGATACCTGGTCGCCATTGCGTTCGCCTTTTTCGGATGGCTTTGAAAGGAGATGAAACGGAAGCCCCACCAGTTCCACGATGCGTTTGGGCTAGAAAAGGATCGTTTTTTTTACAGCTGATTTATTAAAGCATCCAACTGATGGATGCATCCTACCTTAAGACCCCTGCCTTGGCCAGGCCTTGGGTACTTGGGTCGTGACCAAGTTAACCCTGTGATAGTGGTAGCCTATAACCCAGATGGCTAAGCGCTTCCTCGGCAACGGACATCCAAGTAGAACAAGGGGAAAGCAACAAAAACCGCACCATTTGGGTGTCTTCTTCTTCTTTGGTTCAAGTAGAGCAGAAAAAATGTGGTTTTCTTGTGGCTTCCCGGCATTTTGAGAAGCCCCTTCGTGAGGAAATCGCCCAAGCAACTCCCAAGTGAGTGCAGCCGGTTCTTTCATACAATGGACTTGGGCGAGAACTGCAACAGAAACCGGCGGTACGTTGGTTGCAACACCTTCTCCGGACCGGGCCGTCTTGAGCCCCTTGTCCGAAAAGCCCGGCTCTCGGTGGCTTGGGGGATTCTCCAAGGGTTCCATTCTATAGCAATGGGTACCCCAGATCACTCAACCATGGTTTATTAATGAGGGGGTGTCCCTTTGCTTTTTGGGGGAATCAGACCACTTTGGGAGGGGAATGCTGTATTATAAAGACCAGGTTTATTCAGCGGTGTTCCCGATGTATGATTGCTCATACCCTTCAATTCCGGTCGTGATTTATGACCTTCACACCCCAACAGAACATGGATTTCCCCAAAACCTAGCTGGCCACATGGTTTCCCACCCAGGACGAATCTAAAGACACCCGCTTGGCAAAAAACACAACGGCCCTCCCCCCACCCGACGCCAAAGTCCCCTCCTTCCCCTCCTATGGTGGACACTGAACGGGTCTATTTTGCAACCTCCATTCAGGGTATGGCTGTTTTTACTTGGCTCTTGGCTGCGAATGGACAAAAATCCTGCACCACTTTGAAACCATGGTTGAAACCATTGCTTGTTACTATTCACAGGTGAATCCTCATTCCAGGGTTTCTGAGCTGTGGTGCCCAAGAGGGCTTCGTCCATCCACCCCTGGCTTCCCTCCCCCCCCCAACCAAAAAAAAAAAAAACCTTCCCCTAACCTTCCCCTAACCTTCCCCACCCCCCCACCCCAGGTCTGCTCTCCCAAAAAAAAAAAAAAAAAAACCACTTCCCCCCACTTCCCCCCACCCCCCTTTCACTTCCCCCCACCCCCCCCCCACTTCCCCCCACCCCCCCCCACTTCCCCACCCCCCCCCCCCCACTTTCCCCAAAGTCCCCTCCCCGAAGCCGCTCGCGCCCTTCCCCGAAGCGACGCCACGCGCCTTTGAGCTGCACTCCTTGAGAAGCGCCGCGGCCTTCTCCTGAAGCTCCCGCTGCTTCCGCAGGGCCTCCTCCTTGCCTCAGTCCGACTTCTGCCCATCGAGCCTTTCCACCCCACCCACCCCAAAAGAACCAAAAAGGACACGAAAGTATCCCACCCCCCGCCCAAAAAAAAAGGAAAGAAAGAGGAAATCGCAAGTTGAAAAGCGGCTTATTAGTTATGAAGGCTTTGGGATGCCTGAAACTCGAGGAGCTTGGTCCATGTCTTGCTTTTCGAAGCCAGCCGAAATTTGACTCATTCGGAGATGAAACACCCAGCAGTTTCCTCACGTCCGATCGAGTGGATTGGCCAGAAAAAGTAACCAAGCAAACTCTTCATTTACCACGAAAAATGTCTTCTCAAAAAGTGACTAAAGTTCGGTGACAAAAAATGGGTGCCAAGAAAAGACAAGCCCATGTCTTTCAACCCCCCCCCCCCTGATTTTGGGCACTACCGCTTCTTGGACATCAAGCAGAGGCCAAAAGCCCCCCCGCCCCCCCACCCAAATCTCGCTTGACGTTGGAGGGGGAGCATTTTTTGTTTTAGCAGTTCAGTGCTTGGATTTCAACCACTCAACCACAATCAGCAAAATGGTTCTAGTTTCCCAACAACAACCGTAGTCTATTTTAGTAAGGGAACCCTATTCTAAAAAAAAACGGTACTACTGGGGGACCTAGTCACCCAAACCCACCCCGCAGCGAGTCCTTCGCTTTTCCCCTGCGTGGGTCTGTTCACTCCTGCTTCTGGCCCATGTCCGGCGGCTCCTAAAAGCTACACCAGGGAAGCAGCCGGCCGAACCATGTCACTATTCTAGGGGGTGCTTTCTGCTCCCCTGCTAAAAGTTTAACTTTTAGTGGTTTAGTGGAAAACCCACTAGTTGGCAAAAAGTTAAAGTCCTAACAGCCAAGCAACATGCACTAAAGTATTCTAGGGCTTGATTCCAATTCCATTATTTTCAACCATCGTTCTTCTCAAAAACCAGCTGTTTCCCCAGGATTTTTGGTGGTTTTGTAGAAAGAAGGACGCCTGGAAAGAATGGGGAAGGTACCCCTAGAACTATACGGGTCTGTGTTTTGACCCGGGGCCCTTTAAAGGTTTGGCTTGAAGGGAACACGCAAGGAAATCCGCCATGTTTGCGGGCCCACATTTTCTCTCTTGCTCTTTCTCTCTCTCTCTCTCTCTCTCTCTCTCTATCTCCCTATCTCAGTCTTTAAAATGGGGATTCTCAAATAATGGGCTCCCCTTTGGATTCCCTTCCCACTTTACCCTTCCAACATGGAAACCCAGCTTTTGAAGCTTTGGTGTTCCTATGTTGGCCAATATCTTGCCAAGGTCCCAAAAGCTTGAACTGTGTTCATTGCATGGGCTGGAATTTACAAGGAGGTCACACTCCCCCTCCCCCCATCACTTTCAAGAGGTGTCCCTGGGTATCACAGTTTCAGTGACCCCCAAAACCAAAACCCCCGGTTTGCCATTGAAACCAACCAAATAGTCCCCCACAAAAATGAGCGGACAGCAAAATTCGGTGGGGGTTCATGTCCCTTGGAAGTTCCCGAGTCAAACTCATGCTGTGGATAGACGAAAGCCATTTCGCACCCAAGAAACCCTGGTTTCTGACGATCCCCCCTGCAAATACCAACCAACATTCTGGTTTCAACCCATGGTGCGAGACTCGCGGAGAAAGGTCCAACAGGTCCCAAGACGTACCGCCCCGCCATGCGCTTCCTTGCCGAACGCGCCCGAGCTGTCCGCAGCCGGGATCTCCCCACTGGCGCCGCTGGAAAATGGCGCCTCCCCCAGCTGCTTCCTGGGCGCGTTGTTTTTTTTTGGCGCGCGCTTGGTGGGGTTGGAGCCCGGTTGGTTTGGCGGTTCAGGAGAGGAAACCCATCTACCCTCTACAAACATCCCCATCCAAACCCGTGAGAGGGGAGCTGACAGGTAGTTTGAAGGGAACAAAAGCGAAACTGGAGAACCCAATCGTTTGACACATACCTATTTGGAGATCGGAGTCCTCAGGCAAAAGGGTAACTGCGCCCGTTTAACCTGAAACCACGAAGGACCCATCTCAGAGGTTCCTCGTTTGCTAGTTGGGTCACGGTGACAATGGCCGGTCATGGCCGGCCCGGTCCTGGCTTGGCTCCCTTGCGAGTCGGATTCCTCTGAACCAGTAACCAACAAACAACCCTCCCCCCCTCTCAGGGGGATTCCTCTCATTGATGTACTGTTTTGGTCAAGTTGCGGCCCCTAGAACAGCAGTGAAGGACATGTGGGCTTTTGAAATTCTAAAACTAACAGGACAAAAAGCACTCCACTTCCTTCCATTGTGGTTTGGATTGGCGATTTGGTGGATAAGGGGAGGGTTTTCATGTACTCTTTGCAAGATGGAGTTCAAATCCCAAGCCACCAATGCAGCCCCAACTAATGGCTGGTTAAAACCGAAAAACACCCCAAAAAATCCGACTTTGTGCATCGAGCTTGCGAATCGATCGATCGAAGCTCGGGACCGCGCCTCCCCCCCCCAAAAAAAAAGGCGGCTGGCGGTGCTTGTCATGGACGTGACGTGGTCTGGTCCCCAATTTTCTCCCACAACCCGCGAGGTTGCTGTCTTGTGCTTGCATCATCTCCAAGCGTCTTGGTCATTCCTTCAAAGTTGTGGTTGTAGATGGCCATTCCGTTTGGTGGGAAGCTTGAAGCCGGCAAGCTTAGGATCAGTCGTGGGATCCTCCTTTTGAGCTTTTACAATGTGGCCGGCCAAATATGGCTGTGACTTTTTTCAGCTGGCCCCTCAAACTTCAAAATGCGTTTCCTTTCAAACCAACAAACAGAAGGCATGCAATCCAGCAGCGAAATGGTCCATTTCAACACAAGAATCGGTCCATGGCCAAAAAAGAACTGGAGCCTCTGGAGATGTCTATGGGACCTCTGGAAGGAAATCCAAATCTCGTGGCAGTCTGCTAGATGTTGATCACAGTGTCTCCGGGGGTTCTTGTGCGGGTGTGTCTTTCTTTCGAGGACCCTCCCAACTCCCAAATGGTGGTTTTCTGTTTGGGCTCTCCTCACCACAAAGTGGAACCCTCAACAAAGCAGACCCAAATTTGGTTTTTGGAGACAAACCCCCCCCCCCCTCCGGGAATAAAAAGGGATGCAAACCTCCATGTGCTCATCTAAGTCACCTGGGGAAAGTTAGAGACATGTCCAGTGGTCATAAATTTCCTCCAAAGCCCATGGCCAAAAAAAAAGGTGCCAGGTACCCTTCTTCGGCTTATGCTGCTATCATGTCCCTAGCCAGAACTCCTGGTATCTTTAAATTTGGACCTTCCCCGCTCCAAGTCCTGAAATCGAAGGGGAAACCAAAGCTCTCCTCCCGACAATCGATTCCCTTAAAGCGAAAATCAAGAAAAACACCTCGCGCTTCCGCAAAAATGGAAGCTTGGGGAACCCGCCCACCCCTTGCACCACCCACCGCCTTCCAATCCCCCCGTCCCCCCGCTGCATCGGGCGTCATGATCCCCGTGGCCGCCGCCACCATGGCGGAGGCGTCGTTGGCGTTGGCGGGCACGATGATGGTGTTGGACTTCCGGGCCATCTCCTGCGACTTCCAACGACCGACGAGCGACGAGCGTCGCGACGCGCGGCTCCCGGGGCTCCAGCGACGCGGGGATTCGGGGGGCGAGAAAACGAAGCGCTCGGCTTCGCAGCCGAGCCGAGAGGGCGGGGTGGCAGCCAACAAAGAGGTCGCCTGGAGCTGGTTGGTTTTTACCCGCCAACGTGGTCCGAACCGAAAAAGTGACTAAAGCGCAGGAACTCAAGAAGTGAGACTTGGTGTTTTGGAGCCCGGTGGTTTGGGGGGGGGGGAACCCATCTACCCTCTTCCTGCGAAACATTCTTGGTGGGGATAGTTGCAAAAAGACAACTCTAACTGGCTTTGAGGAAAAACAACACCCTAACCAGTTATCCCAAAACTGCCCAGACAAACCATGTGACGTGTTTTTTGTCAAGGGAGATTAACATGCCCCCCCCCCCCCCAAAAAAAAAAAGAGGAAAAAAGGAAAAAGAAAAAGACAACAACATGTGTGGAGAATCTCCTGGTGGGAAGGTCCTACCTGTTGGGCTCTCTACTGTGCGGGGATGCCTGTGGTCACAGTACAACTTTGGCCACGAGAAGGGTGAATTCCCCAAACGCGGTGGATGCAGTGGAAGATGGTCAGCCCCAACAGGGCGTCCTTTTTCAACCGAACACTGGCTTTGCAACTGGGTACTCGGATGTTTGTTGCTAAGTGCTTACTCACCTGGGTTATAAGTTATAACCCACGGAGAAAAACGGCTAACTCCACTGTATAAGTGGGTTACGGACCAAGGCTGCCAACAACTTACAGACTGGGCCGAAGACCCAAGTACCCTCCCACCAGCAAACATGGAAGCGCACAAACCGACTGTCTACCAAAAGAGGCCTGTGCACTTCCGCGTTCGGAGGGGCTTCTGGCCTCCCTTTTCGTTGGTTCAATCAAAACTGTTCAAGTGGTCCCAAAGACTCAATCTTGTTCCACAACCATGTCCAGGCAAACCGGACATGCCGCGTGGATCGAAAAACTTATCCAAGCTTAAGAATTCGACCACTTCCGGAAAAAAAAAACGGATCACGTTTTGGCACCCACTTCCGACCGAGTGGATGGCCAAACAAAACAAACCCAAAAAGGTGACTCAAGTCCAGTCGAACTCGATGGAAGCGCAGCGTCTTCGAACCCCAACCCACCAGGCCCTTCGACCCTTCCCACGGGTCGAGTTTCTCCTTCCAGGACGCCACCCACTGCTCGGCCACACGGAGATTCGCCGCCTCGAGCAAAACAACTCCGCCCCTTCCGTCCGAACTGACGACGTCCGAGTGGATCTCGGTGGGCCATGAGGGAAAAAGGCCAAACCAACGTGTGATTGCACCACTGGTCCAAACCCAAGTGACTTGTGATTTACAAAAAACAAAAACTTACCTGGGGATCGCATCATTCCAGGGTTTCTTAGGTGGTGCGAAATGGAGGGCCATCCACAGTAGTTGTGGCAGCTTAAGTTTAGTTGCTGGTCAAAGCAGCGCCAAACTTGTGGTTTTAGAGGGAAACCCGCCGCCAACATCCAAAGCAAGGTTAAGTGAACATTGAATGCATAAAATGTTATGAGAGCATCTGAGCAAACATGCTCAGACCCTATGCAGCTACAATAAAACTATCAAACAAATAGGCATGCACAGCTAGCTAGGTCCTCCAGTAGAGAGGTTAGAATAAGGGTGCCCTTTTTTCACTGGTCTATTTTCGTAAGGGAACCCTCCCCAAAAAGAAAACCCAAAAAAATGTAAAAGGCCACTACTGGGGGACCTAGTTGAGCGCATCCAGGGTATCGGAAAAGGGTGCCCGAGAGCAACGCAAGCGAGTTTGTCCCCACAACGCTGTCAGCAGAAGGGGGCGAGGTTGCAAAGTCACAGCTATGCTGCGCTTTCGTTGCAACAAACAGTCAAGCGGGGCAAAATGCGCTCAGTAGCCCAGCCTCACCATGAGGTCCTCCAATTGAGTCAGCACTGACTGGTCTAAGGATGGCAGAGCTTGCAAAGCCGCGTCCATGCACTCATCAGAGTTGGTGTGTTCCGCTGCGTGGTCTGTCATGGACTGCTCCCTGTTGAGGTCTTCTGCTTTGGCAGCCTCCGCAATCACCTCCACCTCGCTGCGGGAGACCAGCCCTCCAAAGAGGAAGTCGAAGAGGCCTCTGACCTGCTGGTCGAAGCTTGCAGATGACTCTGTAAGACGCTCGTATCGGACATGGTACACGCCATCCTTGTCCTCAAAGAGTTTCGCCATGTCATGAATGAAACGAGAAGTGTCTGGCCAAAGCGTCATCATGCCCTCATGGGGTCCCATGAACAAGATCTCCGGAAAATGACTGACTGGACTCTGGGCTTCTTGTCCCCGATGGTGATAGCAGTAAGAAGAGGCCAGCATGTGCCTAGGGTTCCGCACAATGTGAGCGCCGCGGGAGCTGTTGCCCCGGGAGCTGGCCCTTGCCCTCGCCAGCTCAAGGCTGGCCAGTGAGGCCACGTTGTCCCACAAGATTTGGCAATCGGGGACCTCTGGGCAGTAATGCCGGCTGCCCACCGAAGTGACGTTGCTCTGCGTTTCTGCGTGCACGTGGCAACTGTAGCCGGCACCCAGGCCATCAAATGCGTGGCGCATGATGTTCCTCAGCAGCTGAGAGCCTGCCTTGTGATGCGTGCCAACCCAATACACATGATCGTCCCAAGGCTTTGATCTGCGAAGCCTCGTCTGTGTCTGCACAAAGCTCACCTCGCACTCCTCTTGGGCCATAGAAACGGTGCAGAGTGCCAGCAGCACATTTTGCCACAGCGCCATGTGCAAAGAGATGTAGGGTTCGGTCAAGTTTGTGGCTAGGCTGCACGGAACTGACCAGCATCAAGACCGGCGATCAAGACTCAAACTGCCCCACCTAAAAGGCCCACTTGAATATGTATAGACCATGGTCCACCTCCCACTCACCCAACCCCACCATGGAAACTTGGTCTCTGTCTTGCAAACTTGCGCAGGGGATTTGGGCGTGGCTGCTTCACAGGCACCGCGCCCCTTCCATTTGCATAGGTCCGTTGGAACAAAATGAGAACATGTTCCCAGTGATAGGCTCCCTTTCAAACCATGGAAACATGAAAACCAAGTAACGTATGCTTAAGCAAATGGCAAGTCTTCATGCTGCTGACGTTCCTTGAGAAGCTATGTCTCTTCATGCCTCCACCTCCCCCCAACCCCCCATTTCGAATCCCCCCCTTCCCCACCTCAAACCCATCCCCCCCCACCTCCCCCCCCTCCGCCCCCCATTCTCCCCAACCTTTCCACCCCAATCACCCCCGCCCATCCTTCCGCCGTGCTCTCCCCGCCTTCTCCCCGCACTTGCTCTCCGCGATGGCGGCGCTCACCAGGCGGATGCTCTCCGCGGCGGCGCGGGCGCGCTCGCGGATGGCCTCCGCGTCCCCCCGGGCCTGGTGCATGGTGGCCTGCATCTTGCCCTCCGCAAGGTTGACCTCACAGGGTGGGTGGGTGGGTGGGTGGATCAGGAGATAGAGAGATTTCATTGCTTTCATCCTCGCATCTGGGACCTTACTAGTAACTAATAACAGCTGCCAAGTAATTTCGGATTCTTTATCAGGCTTGTGTGCGAGAATTCTGGGCAGGGTTGGTGGGTGGGTGGGAGGTGGACGGGTGGGTGAGTGGGTCGGCGGGCGGGTGGGTTGGGTGGGCGGGTGGGTGGTTGAAGTCGATCCCCCCAAAAAGAGAGTGGGTTTCTTGGCAAAATAGTGGTTGCTTGGTTGGTTTGCTGGTTGGTTGGCTGGCTGGTTGGCTGGTTGGTTGGCTGGTTGGTCCAGGCGCAAATGGTGTATCTCAGATTCGTCGCCGGCAAACCCAAAGGAACAAATCCAAATCGATCCTTGTGGTTTCTTTGCTCGGTATGTTGAGACACGCCCAAAAAACCCAGAACAACAAAAAACACCAGGCACCAACAAAACCCTTTGGCTTGCTTGGTTATTGCCTTGGCTTGGTTTGCAACTCCACCCCCTGTGGTTTTTGCTTCGCTTCGCACCCTCGACTTGCAGTTGATGTTTGCGCCCCCCGGAAAAAATAATAACATATGTCCACTAGCGAAATCGATTCCCTTCAAAACCAACAAGGGGAGAAACTCCAACCCTTCAACAACAAGGGGAGAAACTCCAACCTTTAATCAACCAGGGAATATCCAACCTTCAAAACTTGCATCCTCGGCAAACGAGAAGCTTCGGTCCAGTGGGAGTTGAAGGGCCCTTTTCCCCCCCCCCGCCCACGCGACGCGCCCAAGGCCTCGCTCTGGCGGTCGCCCTCGCTCTGCAGCACCTCGGCGCGGCGCCGGCGCTCCGCCTCCGCCTCCATCTCCATGGCCTAGCGAGCGAGCGAGCGAGACGCGAGTGCGAATGCGGCCTTCCACTTGGGGTGACCCCAGGGAAAAATGCGTGAAAGATGTCCAGTAGTGAAATTGATTCCCTTTTAAGACCAACAGGGGAAAAAAAAGCTCATATGTGTCCAGTAGTGAAATTGATTCCCTTTTAAAACCAAACAGGGGAAGAAAAAAAGAAAGCTTAAGCAAAATGGAAGTGAGCATTCGACGAGTACTGCACACCTCGACGGCTTGAGTGGAGGCCCGCCAAAAAAAAAAGAGGGAGTTTGGGGAACCAAACCAGTGGTTTGCCACCAAATTGGAAATGGGGGGATGGGGGGATGGGGGGTGGCCCCAAAAATGGGAAAGAGGGGGGGGGGTCGCTGGAAAGATATCTCACCGCTGGAAATAGAAGGGGAAGCGAGAAGGACCCCCTCAGCATCTCAGAGGTGCAGCCCCTCGGCCCGGCCGGAAGCTCCCCCAAAGTCTTCATGCACCAAATCTTCCATTTCGAAAGCCGAAGTGGCAACCAAACTTGTGGCCGGGTGTGCCACTAAAAATGTGAAAAAAAATAAGAAAAAAGGAAAAGTGGTACAAACTTGTGCCGCAAAAAAAAAAGTGGTACCAACTTCCAGCTGAACTCGGGGAGGGAGACGTCGCAATCGTCTAGTGGGGTGGGAGTGGAAAATGGGGGGGGGGGGGGGGGAGGGAGGAATACAGGTTTGCAAGGGCAGAATGCGGGAGGGGGTATGAAGATTTGCGAGCGAACCTTTTTACCAACAGCTGATTCCCCACTCTAATCACCCATCCTCGGCAATCATTCATTCCCCTGGGTGTTGAGCGACTTTTCCAAAAGAAGGAAGGACTGCCGAACAGAATGGGCGTGTCTCAAAACCGGAGAACCCAAAAAAGGGGCCTCTGTGGCTTCCCTTTACTTTAGATCACGCTCACGCCCTCTTCATGGGACCCAGAACCAATACTGAGTCCGAGGTGGGGGAAAAAAACGGCGGCTTCCAGCGAAACCGCCCAAAGTAATTTTCGGAACCCCCCAAAACTTGCTGGTGCCCAGAAGGGAATTTGCTCACTCTAACAGGACCCGCTCATAAGGCGCTGCATGCCCGGCTGGTCAATTGATGCCGTTCTCTCCCGAAGGCTTTCCCTACCTTGCGGAGGCATCGATCGCCTAGTGGAAACCTGAGTCAGGTTTCTGAGTTCATGGAAAGAGGGGGGGGGGTGAACATGGTTCGGAGTGGTCAGTTGGTGCCTTGGATTTTGGTGCGTCCAGCTCTCCCCCAAACCTCCCAGTGACCATGGGAGACAAGGGCACCCTTCTTTTGCCAGCTGAGTTAGAAGATGAAAAGGGAAACCCCCTCAAAGGAAAAACGAAGAAAGTCCCCCCCCCCCCCCCAGCCTGCTTGATGGAGGAGGGTGGGATGATGTCGCGGATCTCATAACGCAGCACCTGCACAAAACCCCGCCGCTTCAGGAAAAGCGACTCCCAGATGAAACATCGAACCCGTGCGAAGCCAACAGGACACCAACCAGTTGGCGGCCAAGCCTTGCGACACACCCTTCTCTAGAGGGAAACTCTCTTTCGTTTCATGGTGTTTTGGGCCCCTCTCAAAAAAAACTCTGCAGTGGAAATGGGAGGAAATCTTGGAGGCTACATGTTGTTTGTTTCTTCTGGCAACCTTACGGGTACGGCTCAGGAAGGGAGTCTTGTTTCTTTCGGTTTTCAAGGGCGCGTGGAACATGAACCCTCAAATGGCTCTCTTTTTTTGAAACGTGTCTCCGTCGGCAAAAAAAAAGAAAGCGGCATTTGGCAAAAGGCGATGCTGACGCAGGCAAATCTGTGTAACCCGTGCTCAAAGCAAGAGGTGGTCTTGGCTCACTTCGGGGAAAAGCGGGGGGGCGCTCCCTGTCAACCCCAGAATTGGGAGAGGGTTTCAAGGGTCCAGCCCTGTCCTCTATGAGTGGCAGTGCATGCCCCGTGTTCCTCAGCTCCCTGCACCAGCCAGCCTCGATTTGGAGGTGCGTGCCTACATTGCATATGTATAAAATGCATGCATTGCATGTACAACCATGCACGTACAAATGTTGGAATATATGTATACGTTAGATCTGTGCAAATGCACAGGTGTATAGAGATGCATACATGCAAACATGTATATACATATGTATATAACTTATGTGACCATTGGCAGATACACGTGTATGTGTGTATATATGTATATATATATATATATATGTGTGTGTGTGTGTGTGACATATTGTGCGCGCCCCATGCAGCCCTGTCCCATACAAGGCCTCGATGCCCCAGGCAGAGGCGGCCACGTTCACGTGCTGCACGATGGCCTGGCCGAGGCCAGCTCAATGGGTGGTGGTGGGTTGGGTGGTGGGGTGGGGTGGGGTGGGGTGGGGTGTGGGGTGGGGGTGGGGGTGGGGTGGGGTGGGGTGGGGTGGGGTGGGGTGGGGTGGGGTGGGGTGGGGTGGGGTGGGGTGGGTGGGGTGGGGTGGGGTGGGGTGGGGTGGGGTGGGGTGGGGTGGGGTGGGGTGGGGTGGGGTGGGGTGGGGTGGGGTGGGGTGGGGTGGGGTGGGGTGGGGTGGGGTGGGGTGGGGTGGGGTGGGGTGGGGTGGGGTGGGGTGGGGTGGGGTGGGTGGGTGGGTGGGTGGGTGGGTGATGGGGTTGGTGGGTGATGGGGTTGGTGGTGGGGTGGGGGGGGGGGGGGAAATAACGAGGTGATCTGACCACTTGTGAGTTACGTATGGTATGGAAACCACGAAACCATGATCACCTTTGGGGAAACCCGAAATTCGAGAAGGAACTACCCGACCAATCAAGATGGAACCTGACAAAAACTCGGTCCCTTCAGGAAAATGGTGCGAAACACAAAAACGACTTGAAGGATCCCGTTGTCTAATCCCTGCACGGGGCCAAACCCAAACCCGGGATGAAATCCAACTCCAGCGCATTCGTGACCATCATGGTGTCTCTGTTGACTTTGGGGAATTGTGTTCCCTACATTTACCCTCCCAACTACCATGGAACCTGACAGGGGGGTCCTGGAAGTGTTGCCGCCTGGAGTGGCCAAAACCGAGGTAGATCAGTGCCGTTAACGTGTAACGCCGCAAGTTACGGCCAGCAGTTAGGTTTTGCCTCAGAATCAGGGGACCCCGAAAATGGTTGTCCTTCCCCTTTTGCACCAGCCCAATAAGGTCCCGACTCAAAAAAAAACCGACGCACCACGTTGGAGGAGACATCTGAGCCATGGTCAAACCCCTTATACAGTAAAACGGTCTTGAAGGATCCTTCCACCAGGGCGCGGGGCATGGCGGTCCCTCCATCTTGGTTGCTAGAAGGACCCCTCTGCAACAAGGGCTCAACTTCTTGTGGGCCCAATGCGGAAACCCCGCTGTTTCAACCAACAAAGTTGTCAAAGTCCAAAGATCCAATACCAAATAGCCATACAGAAGTGAAAAGATTACCGGTCTTTGGACCATTCGACATGTCTCTGGGGGGTATCCGGGTTTTTGCTTCTCCGACCCCACCCCGATCCCCGATCCGAATCCGCCTGGTTCATGGCGTCCCGCTCCTCAAAGGTGCGGTCCAAGGTCATCTTGCCGATCTCCGAGCGCATGGAGGTCCTCAGCTTCACAGCCCTCGAAGCATGGGGCATCCGTGAAAAGCTACAGCTGGGCGTCACAGGGAGTTCGCGCAGGGAAACTTCTCGGGGGTAAGTCTGGTAGCCATGCTCCCTCAACGGGCTCGCATCCTACAGGCTTGCCTAAGCATCCCTGAAATTAGAAGGATACCCACCTTGATAGAGATGAGCATGGAACCCAAAAAAGGGTCCCCCAACAGTTCCTCTGAAATCAGGTTCCTTATGTGTCCTTCTCGCACTTCACCCAGTCAACTGGCAACTCGAAAATTCTTTGAAAGGTGATGCTTGAACTGGGGGGGGGACCCAAGAAAAAACCCCTCGGTCGTCCTTTCACGGTTGGTGTCCTTTTGGTTTCCATTTAAAACCAAAACAGGTACCCTCAAGAAGAAAAACAAGTAGAAACATTACTACCATATCCCTGACCAGAACTCCAACTGTAGCTCCGAGTCCGGCTCCCTCTTTGAAAGCACGTTTGAATACCTCCAGCTCCGAGTCCGGCTCCCTTCTAACCACCAGCTAGTGGTCCTCTTTGCCGCCACTCGCAAAGCCTCCCAATAAAAGCCATCGCTCTATCCACAGGTTTCTCCTCAATCCAATTCTCCCAGATGCTTTCCACTGTGGGGTTGAATGGGATATGCGACCATCCCTGGTTTCTCCGTGAGGGTTGTGGTTTGGGGCCGCCTTCAAGCAGCCCTTTCGGGAGGTTTCCCTTCCATTGGCCGAACCTTGAATTCCTTTCAGAAATTGGCTCCAAAAAGTACAAGCTGCAAAACGAAACCACTCCACCCCTGGGAAGCTGACGAGCGGATTTCCGACGAGGGCTTTCCTCTTGGGCCCCCCGTCCACGAAGGGGTAGAGCATGGTAGAGCGCACCATTTTGAGAAACACTCATCTGCGTTTCCAGCATAAACTCACTCGACTGAAGAACCACACATTATTTAAAAAAAAAAATGGGGGGCCATTACTAAAACTGGGTCAAGATACATAGGAAAGCCAAAAGGTCCAAACAAAAGAAGTCGTGGAACAGCCTAGGCCCCCCCCCGTTCCACCCGTGCCCCCACCCCACCCGCCCCACCCGCGCCCACCCGCCCCCGCCCCAAACGTTGGGGTACGGAACTGCCGAAGGCTCTGGGCCAGCTGCGTCACCGCGAAGTAGGGGTCGTGGACGCCGTAGGAGGCCTCCGGCGGAGGGTGGGGGTGGGGTTGGGGTTGGGGGAGCTCGGGAGGGTGGGTGGGGTTGGGGGGAGGTGGGGTTGGGGGGGTTGCGCAGGATGAATTCGCCCAAACCACCCGGCAACGGGGAAAAGGGGAAAATTCAAAAAACCGCAAGAGACCCCAAACAGTGACGAGCGTAAACAATCAAGCGGACCTTCGCCACGGGCTGGAAAGACATGCGCATCCTGCAGGCGCTTGTATACCGACAACGGCACGGAGTGGGTGGCTTCCAGCAGCTTAATGCGTGAAAAATGGAAGTTGGAGGTTTTCATGCCGCCGCGACGCACTGCCAACGGCCCTAGATTTACGAGAGCAAGTCGCAACAACAAGTCGCAACGCAAGCGCATGGCTGGGGAATTATTTGCGTCACTGTAAGTTTCTGTACCTATGTCACGATTTTACGGTAAATACCACGCAAAGTGCTCGCAGCTGGACTCGCGGGCCTCATTTTGTGCGAGCCTGCGCAATCGAAACGCACTTCGCGCAGTCGAAGCGCACTTCGACATCATGCAACATCAGGATTGTGCAGCAAATGCCACGCAAAATGCTCCCGGACAAACTCGGGGGCCTCATTTTGCGCGAGCCTGCGCAGTCGAAACGCACTTCGACATCATGCAGCATCACGATTGTGTGGCAAATGCCGCGCGAAGTGCTCCCGGACAAAATCGGGGGCCTCATTATGTGCGAGCCTGCCCAGTCGATTCGCACTTTGACATCATACAACATCACGATTGCGCGGTAAATGCCACGCAAAGTGCTCCCGGACAAACTCGGGGGCCTCATTTGTGGGAGCCTGCGATGTCGAAACGAACTTTGACATCATACATCATCACGATTTTGCGGTAAATACCACGCAAAATGTGCCCGGCCAGGTCGGGCACCTCGATCTAGCACCGGGCCTTTCTCAGTGGACACACTGCTTGGGGAAAAACACAAAAGAGCAGCGAGGGCCATTCGAGCCACAGCTTCCGAAAGACCCCTGGCTCCTGGCTCGACTTGTTCAGGTTAACCTTAAGTGGTGATTGGTGGTGTGGGGTTTGAGCCCCTGCTCCTTGTAGAGGGTAGATGGGAAACCACTTCCTCGCCACCAAACCAAACCACCAATTAGAGGGAAGCGGGGTGGAAAGCTCCAAACCCTCTCAGTGTTGGAGCGCCTGGTGAGCATCCACCACCCGGAGGTACAAAACCCCATCGATGCTGATGGTCACGTTGTCCTTGGTGATCGCCTTCGAAAGCAGATTCGCTCGACTGCTGCAGATTCTTCGCTCGAAGATTCGCTGGCCGAGTTGTAGGGCAAAGGGGAAAAGAACATTCCGGGGTGTGTAAACTTGTGAGAATGCCTTTGCTTGATTGCACCTCACAGACAGGCCGGGGCCCCCCGCCCGGCTCCCCCAACCCCATAGCAGAAGTAATTAAGCCATATGCAGGTCTGAGACCTGGCCGCGCCAGAAGCCGCGTACTCCACATGGACGGAGTCCATTTCGGGCACCGTTCAGAATCCCTGAGCAAAGGTTAACCCTGCAATGATGATATTCCGGGGGAATACCAACCGGCGTTCTGGTTTCCCACGGGTTCCAGGTGCTGCGAAATGGATTTGGCACCTGTCACATGCACGGAAACCCCTTTTAATACCAACCAACGACTTTTGTTTCCCACGGTTCCCAAGTGCGAGATGGATTTCGTCAAGGCTGCGGTGGCCTTTCGAAACTTGTCGCTTTAGGACCGACCCGATCAACGCCGGAATGGCAAAGCTGGGCGGCCACTGGAAGGTGGCCCTTAAACGGCCCCGAACAGCCCATAGCCACAGCCACAAAACTACTCGCACTTGCGGATTTCTTGAGCATCTCATTTTCCGAATGAACTTGGCCAAATCGAGTCTCTGTTTTTTGGACTTTGCCACCGAAATGGCCCGGCCAGAAAGTCAACGTCCAGTGAGTCACTTGGTGGCACAAAGCACGCTCCGAATGGATTGGCCAATTGCCAAGTGCCTGGGCCAAGACATTCCACTGTGGATCAAAATGAGCGCGACCCTCGCCACAAAATGGAAAAGGCTGTGAACATCTGTGAAATGTCAACTGTGGAATGTGTGGACAAGACTACCTAAACTATCGAACAACCAATACATAACATTTGAAAAAATAATATTTACAGTATCAAATCCTACCAAGCGTCATTTTGTAGGGAATCATGTTCGCCAACCATGAGACTTTAGCAACTATTTGGATATGTCTTTTCCTTGTGGACCCCCCCCCCCACCCGAATGGTGGTTTTCCGATCATGCTCCTCTCGCCAGCAAAAAAGGGCTTCCCTAAGCTGCAACCAGTTTACTTGGTTGCTTTCTGCTCCCCTGCTACAAGTTTAACTTTGAGTGGTTTAGTGGAAAACCCATTAGTTGGCAAAAAAAGAAGTCCTAACAGCCCTTTGCAAAATGCACCACAGTTTCGACCTGTAGATCGAAGGAGGCCGCCTTTTGGAACTTCTGGAAATCAGGGACACCCAAAAGGTGAGATGCGATAAAAGTCGCTCTTGCAAGTGAGGCCGATTTTCGCGTGTCTCTTTTGTACGGGACCCCCCCAAAATGCGGTTTGCCTTTTGGTTTCCCCTTTAAAAAAAAAGAAAGAAGAAGAAACAACAGCGCAAAAGGGGCGCGTGAAAAGAGATCACAGACCCATTGGGGTTCTCTCAACATCTCATTGCAAGCTCCCCTTCAGGGGGCAGAGCTCCCCGCCTCCCCGGTTTGAGGGTGACACGTCAGCCCATACTTGGGGGGGTCTGTGGTTTCCGGGCTTTCAGGCCTGACATACGGGTCTATCAAATGAGCCTATCACCTTTCAAACCGACAAGACACGAGGACTTAAATGTTTCAAAGGAATCAGAGACACGCCCATAGGAGGCAGATCAACATGGGGCACAAGTGTCTAGTTTGCTCAAGAGTACCCTTTTCCAGGTTGGTTCGAAGGGAAGCCAAGGGAAAACCACCATTGAACTGCTCCCTCTCCCAAGATGTGTAACGTACCCTCGGCTCCTTTTGCCAGGTGTTTTTAGTCCAAGCAAACACCGGGGATAGGCCAAAACCCAAAAACCGAGGCGAGTCGGCTCGTCGCCTGCTGGTTGGGGATGTGTATCGCCTCCTCCTTCAAGGAGTGGCAGTAGGCGACTCGGTCCACCAGCGGCACCAAGAAGTGGATGCCCGGCTCCAGGATCTGATCGAACTTCCCTAGGCGCTCGATCCTGAGGCCAGAAAAGTTCTCAAGGCACGTGCGGGGAGCACACAGCGATGACCATGAACAGACTGAACTCATCTGTAAAGATTAAATGACTTGCTCGAACCCTTTTTTCCGCCTGAAGCTGATTTCTTCCCTCTAGTTGGTGGTTTGGACATTTACCCTCTGCAGACCAGAGGGTTCTAATCCCCAAACCACCAATCCAAGCCACCAAGTAGGGGTTGCCAGAAAACAGGCGAAAGCAATACAGTTTCGCAAAATCAAACAACCAAGAGCCAGAAAAGCCGAATTGGAATCCAGGATTGATTGGATCTCGGTTGATGAATGAGGAGGCATCCCATGTTAGCGAGCGGAGTCTTTCCTTTGCGGAGAAAACACCCACTATGAAATCATCCGCCGAGCTTGTTCACTACGGCAAATTCGCGAGCAAGCAAAATTTTGTCAGCTACCGGGTCCCTTGCCGACGTGGGTTTGTTGCAAAATAGGGGAATCACAACATGGTTGGTTTCCTCTCCGTTTCCCCTCAAACCAAAACAAAGTACCCTCAAGCAAAACGAGCACACAATGCTTTGCTCAAGGTGGTTCAACCAATTTTGGCGGCTTCGCTGTTTGGTGCCGTGGGGAAAACCGCCACAAAATTGTTTTCTCGAGCCCTCACCCAGTTTTGGACTCAAACCACCACAAAACAAGCAGAAGAACGGGCAAAGCCCGGAAAGGTTGGCAGAAAAACCAGCACACCCCTGAAATTACCTGAAGAAAACACACACACACACACACACACACACACACACCCGCGCGCGCGCGCGCGAGCGCGCGCGCAAAAAACATATCTAACCCACTTGATTCGCTTTAAAACCAACAAGACAACATACGTATACATGTGTATATATATATATATATATATCCGCCGACCCCTTCTCCTCAAAGGGGGAGGCGTACGGGAAGGGCGGTTACAAGTCCAAGGCTGGCTGGTAAATGAGCATAACCGAACATTCAACATCATCATCATCATCATCGGCGTAGTGGTCGTCGCCGCTGTCCTTATCTTGATTATCATGATGACTGCTGGTGATGCTGAGGATGCGTCATGATGATTATCATGTCAGTTCATCATCATCATCATCATCATCATCACGGTGCTCATCATCATCAGCTTCTTCGTCATCGTCCTTATCTTTTTTTTATATACGTTTCAAGTGTCCCGTTAGACCCGATTCGAGATGCAGAAGATGCGCGGACATGATTATCATGATGACTGCTGGTGATGCTGAGGATGCGTCATGATGATTATCATGTCAGTGCATCATCATCATCATCAGCATCATCACGGTGCTTATCATCATCATCTTCTTCGTCATCGTCCTTATCTTTTTTT
>CAUJNA010000464.1:134922-142422 GCA_963377175.1 Effrenium voratum
ACGGCTATCCAGCCGCTTTGGCTCACATTGGTCTACAGCATTGGCTTAGTGACCGCATGGCTACCTTCGGGTTTGCTCAGAGGCCCATCATGCAGGTGCGCCTAAATGCTTGATGGGATGCCCACTGGTGAACTCTGAGCATGGCTCTTACTTTGCCAATATGCTGCAATTTCGTTTGGCTCGGCTTGGGCTGGTGCATGTTGTGCGGCCCTTCGCCCGCCCAAAGTCTGCTTGGAAATTCAGGACGGCCGGGTATACAAATACACCTATGTATATATCTACATATGTATATATATATATATATGTGTATATATATTATATAGAGATGTTATGTTTGAGCCTGCCAAGTTTGTGAAGCCATTGTGTTGTGTGAGTGTAAAACACTATTTTGACTATTTGGCAGCCTTTCAAGTGCAAGAGAAAGTCCATGTTACCCACAAACCGCGCTTTGGGTGAAATCATTTGTGCAACTTGTTGCTCAATGTCAGGTCAGTGCCAGGAATGTTGGCTCCTTCGCGGTCGATGGCCTGGCGGTGGCCATATGGTCAATGTACCACACCACAAGCTTTGACGAAGCCGTGGGGAAGGCGTGTATGCGTGGCTGAGTGCGAGAAATGAGTGAGCGAGAATGAGTAAGTGAGTGTGTGTAGGCGTGGGTGGTGTGGCGGGTGGGGCCACTGGCGAGGCTTGACTAGTGGCTGCGTGTTCACCTTGGAGGCTTCGAGGGTCGTGAACTGTGTCGCTAGGCAGTGAATGTGCTGGGAGACGCTGACAGTGTGGGGCCATTGCTGGACAACTGGCTGGAGCCTTCTATGGTTACAAGCAGATCGACGGGACCGACCGAGGGGGAGTGCATCGCGGGGTGGACATAGGGATGCCTGTCAACAGGCAGCAGTGCTCACTGCCCTGTGCACACTTTCTTGCCGGCCGTGCTCCGCAATTATCACCCTGCTGGCCAATGGCCGTTGCAGAAACACAGAGAAGTTTTGTTGGAATCCCTGATTCTCTCCAGACTTTGCCAGTGTTTTCTTTAGTTCTTTGGGAGGTTGAGATTGACGGTGGGTGATATTTTGGACGGGATTGGCTGGAGGCGGCCCTTGAGAAGCTTTTCACGTATGACACTTTTGCAACATGTTTCCAGAGTTAGCGGAAACCATCAGAGCGTGAGGAATGAAGCAACTATTACACTAGAGGGTATGGACACACGCGGCGGGGCTCTGGTGGGTGCCACCTTGCATTGCTCTCAGGTTGCTTTGCTCTCTTTGGCAGAGGCAAGTCGCTGTCACATTCTTTTCAAACAACGCTTTGCCGTTGCGTGATTGGCTGCAGCTAGGGGCGCAAAGCCGAGCTTTCCCCCCAAACGCCATAGCAGCAAGGAGCCTTTTCAAAGCAAACTATTTATTCGGGCTCCGGACTGCAGAGTCTTCGTTGGAAGGCTTTGAGCAGATGGAGGGCTTACGGCCGTCTGAAGAGTTTGCCTCGTTTTCCCCGACTTGAATCCATTGCTTGTTGCTGCTTGGGGTATGTTTGGATGCATGCTTTTTTGCTTTTGGGCCCCGTGGGCGTACAAGCGCAAAGGTAACCGTGCATGACAGTGATGTTCATCACCTTGGGCTGCTTCAATTTGCAAAGGCTTCATATGTCGACCAAGTTTAGTGGCCATTCTGTACGTAGCCATGCCAGGGCTAAGCTGTTCCTTCAACGAAAAGAAGAGCAAGTTGATTCCCAATCAATTCAGCATTTGCTGCAGGGTCACAGTATTTTGTTGAGGGAGCATTTTTACAAGAGGGGTTTGGCCAGCGTGAAACAGAGCGTTGGCACGGAGGTGTTGAGACTAGCCGCCGGACAAACGAGCTGCTATATAGGATCCCCTTGTAGAATTTCCTTTAGGCGATGGCTGGGCTTGGTGTCTCTGCAAGCCATTTATTTTACACGCACATGGTCTCAAGGCTAGGCTGAGGCTGTGAAAGTGGGAAGCCATGCATAGCTAGTGTTCGTTGGCATTGCATGGGCTTGGGTCTACAACTGCCATTGTGTTTTTAGTATCATTGAGTACCGCCCGGCGGTTGCCTGGTGCATTTGCATGAGATGAACTGCCCACAGCTATGTCAGGCAGGTTCCACAAAGTCTATCAAAGTGGTAAATGAGCATGTTACTTGAACCTCAAGCCAATGGAAGATGTGGTCAGCTTTTTGCGTTGTTCTCAAGCTTTTGGTCTGGCAAGCAGGTTCTGAGCCATGTAGGAGATTCATCGACCGGCTTGCCCAATGGGACGATTACGGGCCTCTTTCCTGCAATAGATTGGGTGGTGCGTGGCGGGAGCTGCGAAATAGCCAGCAAGCTGGTGCCCTATGCACATGTGCGCCCATTGCTCAATAAAATGCATAGCAACATCAGACGTTGTTGGTCGGGTGACCAAGCCCACATCTGTGTTTGATCACTTCTCCAGCTTTCCCAAGAGCAACCAATCGGCCGAGGTTCGCGTGCCGTGCTGCCATGCTGTTGCACCTGGGGGCGACCACCCGGTATGTCGCTACGATGCTGTGATGGAGGCATCGGCGCAACGCTGCAACGAAAAAGCCGACGGTCTGCCAAGCACGCGTTCTGAAGATGGCGAGCCAGGCCAGCAGTTGTTCATCCGAAGGTTTTTGGGGGCTGTCACTGGATTCACTGGATATTCTGGCAGCTTCTCATTGCAGAGCAAAGCACCTTGCTCGAAGGGGCTTAGGGACTGCGTTTTTTCCGTGATAGATAAAGCTGTACTCGTTCAAGGCCCTTCCACTGGAGAGCCAGCGAATGCCCGTCACAACTAAATTTGTGGCTTTTCAGAGCCAGTTGAACCAGTTTTTTCAATGGCTCAAGAGAAAGGTTCAAGGCACTGCGCAGATCATGTTGTGTTGAGAGACTTTTCAATCGATTGGGTCCCGGACTCGTGGCCTTCTGTGCCCGCGTCCAAAGCGAAGACACGGAGCTTGAAGAATTTGCGGCGCATGATTTGCAGCAAGCCATTGATCGCTTTTCACAGTCCAGCTTGGCTTTGGCGTACTGCGGAGCGCCAAAGGTCAAGGACATTTTTTCGATTTTGCCGCTTCCTCGCCGGAGGGATGAGCATTTGTGTGCTGGAACATCCACCTGCTGATAGCGATTTGATGCGTGGCGTCAGTAGTGCAGGAGGCTCAGTAACCAAAAGGTCAACAGATACAGGTCAACATGATGCCTTCGAGTGATGCCAGCTGGAACCCTGGTTTGAAACCCTGGCCTAGTTGTTTGCCTTCGTTTCCCCAAACAATTTGGCATGCGACTGTCGCCGCAGCTCAGGTTTGGAGTGTCCACCATGACGATTGATGGGGTTCGCATGTATAATGGCGGGAAGGTGCATCATTCCTCGCATTCAGTGGGCTGCGTGTCTCAGCACGCAAGGCATTCCCGTGATCCTTTGCGGGGTTGTGCCCCCTCAGGGCCTAGTTGGAGGATTGAGACCATCAGGTCAACAGAGGCTGCAGCCATTGGGCGCTTCGAGCGCCCATGCGGCCTGTCATCCATGTTGCATCAAAAGTGCATTGGTCGGTTGCAAGCTTATGCTACGAGACATGTTGGTTTGTGTTTGGCTTGTGGCTTTCTGATTAATCATTTCAGCCTGGCGGCCGGCAGTAAAGCAGTTCGGACCGGTACGTTGTCCGTGTGCCACGCAAGAATCAAAGGGTCCACGGTGTCCGTTCGACCCTATTTCCTCCATGGGTGTGTCTTTGTTGAAGGGTATACCCGTTTTTGGTGGTTTTAAGGGGAACTATTTAGGAACACCACCACTTAGGGGGGGGATCCCCTAAGAGAAGACACATCCACAGGTTTCCTGCCAAGTTGTGCGGCTTCTGGATTCACCTCCGCAAGAGTTTGGTACCTGTCACGGCTGAACACCCGGCGTGTAGGAGGTGAATCATGGGGCACTTTGCGCCCTCGGCCAACCGCAGCCTGGAATCTGACCGGAAGACACTCCGGCGGAACCTGGCTTAGGAAGGAGACGGTGTCACAGGTGGCAGAAGTGCGCCCAAGCTGTCAACCGCTTTAGAAAGCGAAGGAGCGACGGACTGGGCTGTTTTCAGGCAATTCTGAGTCTATGGATACAGAAGGTTCCTGCTTGCTGCGATATTTCCCTTGACCATTGCCTGAGGCAGTTTCAGAAACGCAACAGCCCTATAAACAATATGGGTCTGCACCAACCAAGAAACACAACTGTTAGGAAAACAGCCGCTTTGTGCGATCCTAAGGGTCGTCAGCGTGATTTTGCTTGGAGCACATGAGACAGGGTCAAACCATCGTGAACGTGTTAGTTGTGCAGTCCCTTGCAAATTGGATGCAAGCCGATAGGCCGATGGGGATCAGACAAAACGATGTCATTGCAACATATTGCAAAGTGATAGGGACACTTACTGACAATTATATTCACACGGTGAAGCTATTTGTGACCAGTGGCTCGCATCGGTGTTCCAATTTTGCGCGGTTTCGCGATCTGTCCAGCTGGTTGCGCTGGAGCGTGCCGCAAAAAGGAGCCGCCGGTTTCCGGGTTCGACGCGCCGGCGGCACTCGCGGGGCTCGCATGTGCAACTGTGCAGGCCCCCTCCCCACCCCACACGTTTGGACATCAGCAGCGTCCTGGCGCCAGTCTTGCGCCTTTAAGCAGTGGCCCGCATCATGATAAAGCCGCCTGCTGACTTCAGCCTAGCAAACAAATTGAGCGTGATTTGGGGGTTGCAATTGATCCAATCATTCCAGCCTTCTTGCTGGTTGCTAGAGGCCTGGCCATGCCAGGTATTATGGCACAGGTGAAAGCTTTGTGTTCCGTTTCAGGCTGGGCGGCGGGGCTGGGCAGAAGAGCAATGGCAAGTGAGAGCAGCCACTCGACCGCCTGTAAGCCTGTGGCTTCTCACATGCTCGCAGGGTCATGCAACCTGCTAGTACTCGTGTTGACTTATTTTGTGTGTTTCTCCTGTGTTCCTCCTGCCCTCCTTGCTTCCCCGCTTCTTTGTTCTTTCTGTTTCCTTATGGTTCTCCTTTCGTCCTTCCTACTTCCTTTCTTCATACCTGTTTGACTGGTTGCCGGCCAGCGGCACCGCTCGTTTTTAGCCCAACTGCAGAGCTTGCATTGGTATCTTGCGGTACTAGTGCTCCGTGGGGAAAGGGGGCGGCAAAAAGTCTGGTGATATGATTGATGTTGCTGAGGACGATGATTGTTGCCAGCGAACAGCGCAAATGTGAGCCCACCTGCTTCTTCCGAGTAAGGGTACGGAACAGTTTGGGAGGGCAAGCACATGTTGTTTGATGATGATGACATGTGTGCAGTAGTGGTGTTGGTCAGCCTGTGGCGTTTTCGGGGTTGCCACGCATAGCGCTTTTAAGCATTTCCAGCAATTCAACAGGGACTCGCCAGTGTAGGTCCCCAGTAAGTCCGAGCCTTTGCGTATGTACTTTGTTTCTCAGCACCTTCCAGAAGTTCCTGTCATTTGGAAGCAACACATTGGCATATTGAATCCGCATCATGCAGTTGTGATATGTCTGTTTGTAGCTTGAAAGTTGAGACAAGGAGGATGTGGCAAGCCTTGCCAGGCAGCCTTTGCCCAAGCCTGTGGTATCCCTATCGCAGCTGGGATCCAAGTTGGCTGCTTGCCCATGGGTGCGACAATCCGAGTCGAATGCTTCAGCATTTCCAGGACTTGCATAACTTTGCGGCGCAACATGATGCCTTCAATGAATCCTAGAGGCGGTCTCTCTTTCTTTATTCTTTCTTTCTTTCTTTCGAGCAGTAAGGTTCCACAGCTTGTTGTTTTAGAGCTTGTTGATAGAATTGGTGCTGTTTGGTATGATTGTTGAAGGATTGTTTCTCCGATTTATTGCTGCCAGATCTTGTTTAGATCCAACTTGAGCCCTGCTCAACAGGGCTTCGCTCACAAACCAAACCTGCCAAACAAATGCTGGGATGCTTGCTGGGTGATCATGGGCAGGGTTCTGCTCAATGACTTTGAGCGGCTTGTAAGCATGCTTCTATCAGCCTTTGCACTCCGTTTTCCAGCCGCCAATCTTCAATGCTGCTTTCTGGTTCCATCGTCCTAAGAAGCGTTTTGGCAAGCGCTGCTTTTTGTTATCGCGAGGCATTGTTTTTGATTGCCTTCGCAGCTGGAGGTGCTTGGGTTTGCTTGTGTCCCAAGGCGGTTTACATGTGTGGACATGTGTGTGTCCATATGCGGACATTCCGCCGAGGCTGCAGATGTCGCTGTCGAGCCAGCGCCGGGAGCCAGAGAGAATATAATGGTGTGATGCGGCTCTCGCAGACATGCTTAAAGCTCCACCCGTTGGAGGCAAAGTCGGTAAGATGATTAGTTGATCGTCGGTTGTTTATCCCACGGATGACGGCTGGTCCATTAGCATTGGTCAGCTGGGGGTTGATACTTTATGTCCTTGCTGCACGTTAATGGCTGGATTGCGGCTGAGGTGGACCTAAGAGAGGACACCATCGCTCATCACTTTGTTTAAAAAGGGGTTGCCACAGGCGCAGCCGGTCATGGAAATTCAATGCAATTCCGTGGTTGGCTAGCCTGGAGGGTCCAGTTGCGAGGCGACCCTGCGCAACAAGCTGCAGAGGAGGCGCCAGGGCCGATTGCTCGGGGCACCCCAGACCCTTGGTTTTGGAACAATGGGCACACGCAGGCCATGTCACAAAAGTTGGTTGCCTCCCAACATTTTCTGAGGGAGGGCTGCTTGCCCGGGAATGGATGTTTGAGCGTTTCTAGCTTAGAAGAGTGGTATAAAATCGTCGGCCGGCGATAGTATTAGATGACTGATATCAGTGATGTATGTGTGCGTGCGGGCGGGCGGGCGGGCGCGCGAGCGCGCGCGAGCGTGCGTGCGTGCGTGCGTGCGTGCGTGTGTGCGTGTGTGCGTGTGGTGTGTGTGTGTGTCAGTGTGAGTGTGAGTGTGTGAGTGTGTGAGTGTGTGAGTGTGTGAGTGTGTGAGTGTGTGAGTGTGTGAGTGTGTGAGTGTGTGTTCGCGTGTTTGCTTGTTCGCGTGTTCGCGTGGTCGCGTGTTCGCGTGTTCGTGTGTTCGTGTGTTCGTGTGTTCGTGTGTTTGCATGTTGGTGTGTTTGTGTGTTCGTGTGTTCGTGTATTTGCGTGTTTGTGTGTTCGTCTGTTCGTGTGTTCGTGTGTTCGTGTGTTCGTGCGTTCGTGCGTTTGTGCGTTCGTGCGTTCGTGCGTTTGTGCGTTCGTGCGTTTGTGCGTTCGTGCGTTTGTGCGTTTGTGTTTGTAGTCGTGTGTGTGTGTTTTTGCATTCTGCTTGAAGGTCTTTTGTGACATGTCGTGAAGTTCCCAGCCAGGCAGGGCTGTATATTGAGCCATGTTTAGCAGCTCCAAGGTCTAGCAAGCAAAGACTTCGCAGTTTATGGCAGATCATGGCTTGCACAGATCGCAGCGGCTCCAGAAATTGTTTCCCAGCTCTGCTTTCTCGAAGCAT
>CAUJNA010000464.1:147422-223920 GCA_963377175.1 Effrenium voratum
TCGGCGGGCCATGTTTTGTACGGCAACGTCCAGTTCAGAGCAACGCCACCCCCTTTGCGTGTGTGTGTGTGTGTGTGACTTGCATGGCAGTTCACCTGTAGAATTACTTACCAGGCTTTGGGTGGTTCCTTTGTCCAGGAATCATAGTTGAGGCCTGCGGTAGTTTCTTCTGTGGCTGCAAGAGGTAGTGTAGATTGGATATGCTTATGTAGGTCTTCAGCATGCGCCGGAAATGTGGCTTCGCAGGCCGGAAGCCCTGCTTGAGGGATTCCATGACATGCCACTTGCGTTTGTTTGCACTCTTTGACTCTTCGGGTTGGTGGCCGCTGTTTTGTTGGCCTTGTTTAGCAGCTGCCGCAGGTCTTCCACCACTCCAGCGAGGCCAAAGCTGCCTTCTTCTTGTTCTCGGACTCGGAGCCAGGGCGCCCAAGAGCAGCCGGGTTGGTCTCGAAGCCAACGTGGTTGATTTGCCTGCAAACACCTGGACTTGCAACCCTTGTTTGGGCTATTTTCGGGTCAGCACTTGATAACGCATGTTTTTTGACATTTTGCAAAGTGAATGGTCGAACAGATTTCAATCCTGGGCTTAGGGTTGAGCCCTGACCAGCATCGGTTGCAGCCAGGGTCGTGGGGACTCAGGTGTTTGGCCATGGGCGGCGGCTCTGGATTCGCCCTTTACATTGAGAAGGTGCGCCATTCGCATCTTGTCCTGGAACATGGATGGAATTGGTAGGCCCGTATTTAGCAGGCTGGCCAAAGCGTCATGGCAAGTGTGCTGCCCCGGGTGCGAGCAAATGTTTGTCATGGCCACACTGCGAAGTCGTCAATCTCGAACAGTGGCCTGAACCTGTTGCTCCTTGAGGTTGTTTTCCAGCAGGTGTGTGTGTGTGTGTAAGGAACCCGCCTTGACAGGCAGCTGAAACCCAGCATGGCTTGGTGAAGTGGCCAGGACTTCATGCACGGCAGGAGCGACCCGTCTTCCACCTTCCAGTCTGAGGCGCTTGCGACGATCTTCACACAGAGCAGTCGGACCTTGAGGGATTGGCTGCCCGGTGCCCAAAGGAATTTCAACAAAACTTTGGTGCATTTTGCTTGGATGTTAGGACTTTAACTTTTTGACAACCAATGGGTTTGTTTCATTTAACCACTAGAAGTTAAACTTTTAGAGAAAGCAACCGAGGAAAGTAACTCGACACGTCAGGCCCGAATCAAGACCCACGAAAGCCACATGGTGCAATCGAGTTGCTGTGAGCTCGATCCCAGATCGACTCTGGGCACTCGGCATCTTTCAACCCGACGTTTCAGGCGAGGTCGGGGGGTTTCCCCCCTTTGGTGTCGCAGGTGCTTTCCTGCGATAGCAACTTCATCATTACAGACCTTGAGCACCTCGGCAGCAGCGCTCAGGTCGTTTGTTTGCTCCAGTTGCGAAACTTCAAGTGGTGGCACCAAACGGGGTGTAAGGTGACCTGACCTGACTTGCGGGGGCTTTTCTCAGGAGCTTTTTGTATTTGCAGCATGTCTTCACCAAGCACATGCTTGAACTGACTTGTGTCCAGATTATGTTGGGCGTGTATGCCACTTGTACCAAACATATATCCAAGCACACTACTATTGGATTGCCCTCACTGTTTTGTTCAGGGCCATTCAGGCATTCCGTGCCATTTGCCACAAACAGCCTCCCACATTCCTCCAAACGTGTTCTGAACAGGGCATGGAATGAATGTATGATGCTGTAAGTATATATCTTGCGCTGTTGGCATGGTGATGTCGGTCTCGGCTGTTGGTTCTACAAGGCATGTTCCATAGCAAGCCACAACAGGGTTCACGCAGTCTCGGACATATGGGTTTGTGAAGATTTTGCACCTCTGAGGTGCTGGGCTTTTGATGATCCCACGGAGGTGCGGGAGATGATGGATTGCAGAGCATACGGAAGCCGAAGGGATGCCCACTTCATTGACACGTGTCTTTCTCCCCAGCTTTGCCATGCTGAATCATGCTGAGTTCCTGAGATTGACGCGACAAACATTTCCTCGCTTGTGCCGAGCAACTAAACTTGGTTTACATTGTACATCAGAACAATATGGGAAGTTGCAGCTAGCAGAAATTCGAGTAGTGGCAGTGCGGAAGGCAAGACAGCGATGTGTTTGTTTCCTGCAGGTCCACTAGCCGGGCGGCCCAGAAACGCTTGGCATCCCAACGGAGCACGCCCCAGCCAAAAAGGAAGAGATGCCAGGTGCCCGATCGTGCGTCATACAGTGACAAGGCTACTCCAACTGGTAGGACTATATGGCAAACTTGTTGATTCTGTGGGTTCACCGTGGCGAACAGCTCGTATCACTGGCAGCAACTAGTGCTGCCTGTTCATTATCACCGTGATGTCATCAATGTCAGTCCGAACAGACAGTAAGCTAGTAGACTAGCGCGCGCACATACTTTTGGCCTGAATAATTGTAGAGTTTGTTAGTGTGAGCTGCAATTGTGGGGTCTTGTGTGTGTGTGTGTGTGTTGTATTTCTGTTGGCATTGCTGGTTCGGGCGAGCACTGTTGCCCCGAGAAGACTTCAGGGCACGGAATCAGCACTTGCCGCTGGGTTTGGCTGCACCGGCTCAAAGCTGCCCATGGCCAAAGGCATCCCTCAACAGGCCGGCGCGGTGAGCCGTGCATTTGGCACTCAAGCTTGTGGGTCAGAAGTTTGTGCAGCGTGTGGGTCAGGAGTTTGTGCAGAAGCCAGCGTGTGGGTCAGGAGTTTGTGCAGAAGCTAACGCCCAGATGTCGAGATGTGGGTTAAGTTGTTGCGGAGCAGCAGCGTTTGCATGCCAAGTTGTCGCAGCAGTTAGCAAAAAACAGATTAATGGCGAAGACGCGATGATATTTGTGTTCGTTGCTTAGCCAAGTAGCTTTGGCGACCAAGTCACATGTTGGATGCTGACTCGCAGCAATTGTCCCAAGAGCACGAAGGCGCTAAAATAGCTGGGATTTAAGCCAACTCTAGTTCTTGTGTAGCAACACGCTGCCATGCCGGCCGCAAAGGTGCAGGCCAATGTCCTTAGCTTTAGTGCGGCCATCAACGCTTGCACGAAAGGTCAGCGATGGCAACGGGTGCTGGCATTGTTTCGGACAATGCCTCAAGCAAAGGTTCAAGCTGATGTCGTCAGTTTCAATGCCACAATCAGTGCTTGTGAGAAAGGTGATTCGCTGCAGAAAATAGCTTCTTGCGGACTGTACCTATTGGAAGGTTTGAACATGGGCAGGGGGCGTCATTTAATTTGTTCACTCAATCTCGCCGCTGGAGTTGTTGGAAGTTTGCGATACTTCTCCAACTATATATATATATAATATATATTCATATGTGTACATATATATATATATGTATATTGGGGTCCCTTCTAGGGCGCCACCCAGCCACCCAAGGAAAGAAAACCTCAGTGAGGCTTGGTAAGCCTCAAGGCCATGATGCGGTCATACTTCCTGGGGTCCATTCCAGAAACGGTTGACGCCCTGTCTGCGATTTGCATTTGCCTCACCCAGTTGCTTTTGGTTGTTTTTTGCAGGCGCTTTGGACGCTTGCCGGCCCTGGCCACAAGAATGAGAGCAAGATGGTGGCCAGGCAAGGTCGTCCGGCGGGCGTTCGGATTCACGGGAGGGTGAGATCGATTTCAAGGATGGTGTCTCAATGCCACGCCCAGAACAGCGACTTGCGTGGGGTTGGATTGGCATTGAACCACCCAGCCATGCTTTGCTCTGGCGTGAAATCATGTCATGTTGTTCATTGTGATGCATGAAGCAGCTCGCCCACAAGTCCTGGAATCTATGCAACCAATAATCCACCAACCAGCTGGCATCCATGTGCATTTGCGCATGAAAACAGTACACATTGCCAGCTTAAAATCGCTCTGCGGGGAACATGGCAAGTTTTTGCGACAAAGGTACCGTATTGAGTATTGTGTGATTGTAGCCCATGAAAAAAACAACAGCAAATTGTTTACTAATGATTGCAATTAGATTCCAACTCGAAGAGCAGATGCCAACAACTAGCCAAGAAGGCCAACACAGCCGGCGTATTTCGCGGAAGGTTTGCGGAAGCTTCGCGGAAGCTCCGCGGAAGGGTGGCCCTGTGTTTGCAGGCAAGTGGCCACGTAGCATGGGTAGCCCAATGGAGCCCAAGCCTACGCAAGCTGCGGAGGAACACTACCTCACTTAAAATGACTTCCCTTTCTGCGCCAATGCTCGAGGAAGCAAATCTTGAAAACCATGCCCCGCGGAAGGTTTGCGGAAGCAAACAATGAAACACATGTGCCGCGGAAGTTCGCGGAAGGGACCTCTTGGCCAGTGGCAAGGATGCGGAAGGGCCCGCGGAAGCTTGAATAATGTCCAAGCGAGTTTGTAGGGAATAAAAACCAACGCTCATTTGGGCAAAGACTGCCCGCCAGAGCGCACGCGCCTGTCGCCGCTTTTGCCAAGGACTGCAGCTATGTTCACTTCCTGGGAATAGCTTCAAGATCTGATCCTGCTTGCTGGACTACAGCACGCCCGCAGCTCGGTGCGCTGATCTTCATGGGACATCGGTTCAGAGGGGGGTAGCAAGTCCCAGTGAACATGTTGTCATGATTACATCCACTACTCAGTATTCCCGCGACAGGTAGCGTGATTTGAGCGGAATCCACAAAAGCTCCCGCACAACACACTGCAATTGCATCTGCCACTTGCCAAAAACAAGAGGCCGAGCAAGTTTGGAACTGTGGGGCTCGCTGCGCTGAGCACGCTTTCAACTGCAGGTGTGATGTGGTGTTCTGCTAGGGTACCCCAATACACCCACCGACGCACCTAGTTGAGTGGCGTTTCATCATTGCTACCCGGCTGCGACTTGCCCGATTTCATCCTTTACAACATGGCGGTGAAGCTAAAAGATTCTATGTTTGCAGTTTGAATGAACCTCCACTTTTGCGCTAGTTTAGTCCGATAGGCTAAGCATGCCACAAGCATTCCCGTTTGCAGACTGTTTTCAATCAGGCACGCACAAATGGTGCGAGGCATCACTTTTTGTCGTCCTAGTCGGCCGTTCCAAGGCTGTACGAGACGTCGAGCCTGGCAAAGCGGCCCTTCGGGGTCTGACATCTCCTGAAGGCGTTGCAGGCGCGAGACGGAGTAACCGTCCCGGGCTGGAGCTTGTGAGATGGCCAGTTGAACTGCTCACGACTAGCCGGGTTTTGGAGGAGCCATTGTTTGAGCCTCCTAGTGCAACATTTGACTCAGATTTGAGAGTTTGCTTGTTCCTCAGGCACGGTACAGGATGGATTTCTCGGTTTGTGGCATGTATTACCAATGCCTTCTTGTTGGGAAAGGAAAAGGAACCTGTTCGATCACATTGCCGTTGGTATAGTATATTGTATGTATGACATATATATATATATATATGTAATACATAGCTGCGACGTTATTTTGCAACGCTAATTTGGACATCCGTTGGCATCCCCAGCTAGAGGCAAGACGTTGCCGCTTCCACGGCTTCAGCTGATCCACCGGCTCCGCCATGGAGCTGTTGACATGGCGGTGCCGTAGCGAGCGATGCGGTGCTTTCGGGACTCCGATTTCAAGGCCCAGCCAGCTAGCAGCTCCGCGGGCAGCCAGGATAGCAACAGCAGCAGCCATTTATTCGAGAGCCGGGCGAATACGTAGATTTGCCAGGCGTGCCCGGACAAGACCAAAACAGGCCAAGATAGATATGTCGGCGCTGTCAAACTTAGGCCAATGTCCGTCAACACAGGCTGTGCAGGCAGTTCTGGATGCTGGCTGGCGAACTGCGTCCATGCAAGTGATTTTGCTAGCACTGGCAGAGAAGAACCGGATGGATATTCTATCGCAGGTGAGTGAGGTGCTTGCGGAAAAGCGCAGGCCGTTGGATGCAAAAGACTTCACGGTTGCAATGTCAGCTTGCTCGAAGCTGCATGCCTGGCAAGATGCTTGCATGCTCCTTGCAGCTATGCCTGCTGCGAAGGTGCAGGCCAATGTCATCAGTTTTAGCGTGGCCATCAACGCGTGCACGAAAGGTCGGCAGTGGCAAAAGGTGGTGGCTTTGTTCCTGGACATGCCTGAAGCACAGGTACAAGCTGATGTCGTCAGCTTCAATGCGACAATCAGCGCTTGCGAGAAAGGCGGACAATGGCAACAGGCAGTAGCGCTGTTTGTGTCAATGCCAAAGGACAAAATGAAGCCTAATGTGATCAGCTTCAATGCCACCATCAGCGCTTGCGAGAAAGCTGGGCTTTGGCAGCAGGCATTCGCATTATTTGCAACAATGCCTGCTGCAAAGGTGCAAGCAGATGTTGTTAGCTTCAACGCAATGATTAGTTCTTGCGAGAAAGGTGGGCAGTGGCAGCAGGCTCTGGCCCTGTTTGGGTCAATGCTGGGGCCTCAAGTACAGGCTGATGTTGTCAGCTTTAATGCAGCAATCAGCGCTTGCGGGAAAGCAGGGCAGTGGCAGCAGGCAGTAGCTTTGCTTTTGTTACTTCCTGCTGCGCAGGTGCAAGCTGACGTTGTCAGCTTCAATGCAAGCATCAGTGCTTGTGAGAAAGCGGGTACATACATACATACATACATACATACATACATACATACATACATACATACATACATACATACATACATACATACATACATACATACATACATACATACATACATACATGCATACATACATACATACATACATACATGCACATACATACATACATTACATACATACATACATACATACATACATACATACATACATACATATACATACATACATACATACATACATACATACATACATACATACATACATACATACATACATACATACATACATACATACATACATACATACATACATACATACATACATACATACATACATACATACATACATACATACATACATACATACATACATACATACATACATACATACATACATACATACATACATACATACATACATACATACATACATACATACATACATACATACATACATACATACATACATACATATACATACATACATACATACATACATACATACATACATACATACATACATACATACATACATACATACATACATACATACATACATACATACATACATACATACATACATACATACATACATACATACATACATACATACATACATACATACATACATACATACATACATACATACATACATACATACATACATACATACATACATACATACATACATACATACATACATACATACATACATACATACATACATACATACATACATACATACATACATACATACATACATACATACATACATACATACATACATACATACATTATACATACATACATACATACATACATACATACATACATACATACATACATACATACATACATACATACATACATACATACATACATACATACATACATACATACATACATACATACATACATACATACATACATACATACATACATACATACATACATACATACATACATACATACATACATACATACATACATACATACATACATACATTACATACATACATACATACATACATACATACATACATACATACATACATACATACATACATACATACATACACACATACATACATGCATGCATACAAACATACAAACATGCATACATACATACATACATACATGCATGCATACATGCATACATGCATACATACATACATACATACACGATTTTTTGTGCTGACATTTGTCCGTCTGAAGAGCTCCCTGACCGCAAACTGGGGTCGGCGGCACTGGGCGGCAGCCCTTAAATCCGGCCACCGGACGTGATCGGGCCGCAGGCCAAAGCCCGTTAGGGCTTACCTTCAGGTATAAGGCCGCGCGCCCCATGCCGCCGACCATGCGCAGAACATGCGCCGACCATGCGCGGACCATGCGCATACGTTTTGGGCTGGGCCCTCCCTTATAAGGGGCGAAGGATTTGCGGATTGGTTTAGGCGATTTCCGAGGATTTTTGTAGCATCTCCTCGCAGCGCCCAAAACCGAGTCCAAAAACGAGCATTTTTAGGGGGTGCCTAATACTGGACAACACTCCCAGCATTGCCAGCATCATCCCGGATGATGCGGATGATGTTATGCATGCTGGCGATGCGGGTGATGCTGGGGATGTTGTCCCCTAAGTCGGGCCAATTTTGCCGAAAACGTGCAACCTGAAAATCTTAAAATCTAAAGTGGATGGAAAATGGATGGAAAATGGCCTGGATTGAAATCTCAAAATCCTAAAGTCTTAGATTCTTAAAATCTTAAATTAATATCTAACAATCAATCATAGAATCTCAAGATCTTAAAATCTTAGAACTTAGAACCTTAAAATCTGAAAATATAAAAAAAAATCCTAAAGTCTTCGAATCTTCAAACCTTAAAAACCTTATGTCTTTGAATCTTGAGATCTTAAAATCTTAAAATATGAAATTCCTAAATTCTCAAACTCTTAAAATCTCAGAATCTTAAAAAGCTTTAACAACTTAAATTCTTTAAACCTCGAACAATTGAAATCTGAAAATCTTAAACTATTAAAATATTACCTTCCTTCAATCCGGGCTATATTTTAACTTCCTTAAACTCTTAATCTTGAATTTTTGAAATCTTGAAACCTTAAGATCTTAAAATTACAACCTTAGAAGATAGAATCTTGCAACCTGAAAATATAAACATCCTCAAGTCTTCGAATCTTGACTTCTTAAAACCCTCATGTCGTTGAATCTTCAGATGTTAAAATCTTAAAATATGAAATTCCGAAATTCTCAAACTCTTAAAATCTCAGAATCTTAAAAGCTTCAAAAACTTAAATTCTTTAAATCTCGAACTATTGCAATCTGAAAATCTTAAATTCATAAACAAGTAAAATATAATAAAATTCCTTCAATCCGGGCTATATTCTAAATTCCTTAAACTCTTAATCTTGAAATTTTGAAGTCTTGACATCTTAAGATCTTAAAATCTTAAATTCCGAAAGTCGCCAAATCTGAAAATCTCGCCAAACATAAAATCTTAAAGCCTTCCAAATCTGATAATGGATGGAAAATGGCTGGGCAATGGCCTGGCTGTTACAACCTTCAAACACCTTAAGTCTTTGAATCTTAAAACCTTAATTCTTAAACCATTGAAGCCTTAAATTCCAAAAGTCTTCAAATCTGAGACCCTTAGAATCTCAAAGTGTTTAGAATTTTTTAATCTTAACATCTACTCATCGGACTTACCGGAAAGGGAAGTGACAGAACGGGCAGGGCAAGGTGCCCGGTGGCCGGCTGTGTCGCGTCAGCGTGTAAATATATATAGTTGCGTGTGTGCGTTTAATTAGCCAAAACAAAAAACACATGCAAATGGAAAACAAAGCACGCTCTCAAACAAAAATGCCAAGTCGCACCCATGCGATCTGCTGCGGCACCACGACCACCCCCACGTGGAACCGCGGGGCCGTGAGCCCCGCCCGGCGCTCGTTGCCGGAGCCAAAGGCTCCGCTGCCGCCGCTTCCGCCGGAGCCGCCTCCGCCTCCGGGGCTGCCGGAGCCGGAGAGGGCGCCGGTCCAACCTGAGGTCAACAAGTTGGGTGTCCCACTTGGGCCATTTGCCAGGATATCTAGGCTTGGGAAGTTTGATGTTGTGGTTGCAAGAAACTGTCTTTTTGTTTTGCGCCATGTTCTGCGATACAAAGGGAATCTGGTTTGAAACTGACACATTTGTCACAGGGATAGCTTCCCGTTGGCATTCCGGAGAGGATGGTTCCCCACAACCAAGAAGGGGGAGAGGGGGTCCAAGTTTATCTCCCCCGTGGAAAAGACACACATACGTGGGTATCTCTTTCTTGGGCACCCCTTTTTCTTATGTTTTTAAAGGGAATTTCTCCCTTTTACCAAAGGAGAAAGCCTCCAAACTTGGAGGAACCGTCCCCCTGTCCCACCCCCGCTCCGCCCCCTCCAAAAAACAAGGAGCCCATCCGTTAAAAAAATCGGGCCAAAGCTACTTGGCTGTTCGGCCAAGTTGGTAAGTTGGTGTCCTTGTGGCGTCACTTTGCCCACCAAATGTCCTCAAAAGCTTGGGGAACCCACAAAAACTGGCTAACCTCCAAAAATGCGGAAAACCCCAAAAAATTGGGAACCTCCAAATAGTTTCTCAACATTGGGGGAACCAGAAATTGTTGGTTTGTCACTGGAGCGTTTCTCAGAATTAGGGACTTACCCCATCCAGGTGCTTAGTTTCCTAAAAGGGTGTCCCTTTCAATCCAAGGGCTCTGATTCCTATGAGGCAGACCCCATCAAATCTGATGTCTCTCTTTTCTACCATCAGTCAAGACCCCTGACATTCAAGACTGGCCAAGGAAAAATGCGGGAAAAAGACGGAAGGAAACTTCCTGCGTTCACAGATTCCAGAAACCTTCGATTCGCTCTCTCCCTTCCTGGAAGCATACATATATGTCCAGTAGAGCCATCGAATCCCGCTAACACTACCTGGCAGGAAAATAGCCCTCTATTCTCATGTCAGCAAGTGACTGAACAGAACCCCCAAAAAAAAGAGACAACCCAAAAAAAAAAGCGCTAAAAACAGTAACAAATATTTCCCCACACCCCCCGGTTGATTCCTTGAGACCCCTCCCTCTTGTCCCAGGCGCCGCTGAAGCTTGAGAAGGCCCTCGCCGCGGAACACGACCCGGGGCCCCCAGCGCCTGCGGTTCGCTTCGGTAACGGCACCCCGGATCCAAATAGAAGCCCTGGTTGATTTTACTACGTATGTATATACATATATGTGTGTGTATGAAAATCAAAACTAAACCACCAGGATATGGATTTAGTCCGTTTGTTTTCTTTTAGCAGGGTTCCATTTTTGGTGCGGTTTGCTTCCAGATCCCTGCTAAAAGCTAACAAGCTAAGGGGATGGCTGGGAGCCACCAAGGAATACATATTGGGTGTCTCACTTTCGGAGTGGATTGGGCCAGAAACAGCCGATGTTCGTTCAACCACTGGAATGGTTTTCCCAAAACGCACCAAGTCCAAGTACTCGGGGCGTATGCTTAGTGTGGTTTCAGACCACTTTGAGCGAGAACAAACAACTACCAACACGCTTTTTTTTTCCGGGGTCAACAGTACAGCGGACACCCCGATTCCACGTTGTGAGTCAATCAACTTAAGCCAACTATCAACCTGGGCTGCCTCAGATCCCCCCGCTCAAAGTTTAACTTTTAATGGCTTAAATGGACATCCCCACTAAACACTAAAAGGCTAAGAAGCTTAGGGGATGGCTGGGAACCACCAAGCAACCACACAACCATGGTACATCACGAATTCAAGCAAGGAGCATCCTCTTGAACAGCTCCACGGGGCGTTTTCCAAAACTGGGTAATACTTGGGTGCTTGTTGAAAAGTTAGGTGGTTTTCAGGCCGACGGCTACACACCTGGGTGTAACCTGCTGAGAAGTCCCCCATTCAGTGGGGTTGGCCTTGTCTTCTGAGTGGGTCATCTAACCACTTACTAACTTGGCGACGAACATCCAAGTAGAATCAAAGATCCTTTCCTCTACCCCCAAACCCTACCATTAGAAGAAATTTGGGAATATTACCCATGTATATATATATATAGTGGCTTTATGGTGGTTGCATATATTCTATATGCATATATACCCCAGAGAACGGGGGCAGTGGTTTGGGGGCAGTGGAAACTATCTGAAATGGATCCAGGGATTGGCTGTGGAGGCACCACTAAGCCATTTGTATGAGGCTCGGCATACCTTTTTTTTGGGTTGGTTGGAAGGGAAACCGAAGGAAAAAATTGGGGGGGGGTCCCCTTCTTCTTTTGAGACAAACCATGTATTCCAAAGCTGCGAAGGTTCTTGCATTGGTTCGAACCCATTACCTTAACGCGCCGGCGCCTGGCAGAAAACGGGGCCGCCAGAAAAGCCGCGCTTGCGCACTCACCGGGCGCATGGCGGGGGCGAAAATCCGACAAACTCAAAGTCAAGGGCCGGAACGTGGGCTCGAGGGCTCTGAGGCTATATGCCGCTCGGATGGAGGGTGCTTGGCTGGTGGTCGTGTGCTCTACCAACTGTGGGTGGAGGTGAAAATCCTGGCTACCGCTGTTTAGAAG
This sequence comes from Effrenium voratum, assembly GCA_963377175.1. Classification (NCBI taxonomy): domain Eukaryota; class Dinophyceae; order Suessiales; family Symbiodiniaceae; genus Effrenium; species Effrenium voratum. Next base: position 159,575 of record CAUJNA010000464.1, read on the forward strand.
CAAGGCAACTGCTTTGCAAGGCAGCAACCCAGGTGATATCAATAAGCATCAAGCCTGAAATTCTGTGGGCCCCCCTGTAAATACCAACGAAAGTTCTGGTTCCCCATGGTTTCAACTGGTGCGAAATGTCGCAACCGTCCACCGTAGCATGATGCCCTCCGAGGGCCCAGCGCTCCTCCTCACGCCGCTTGACTTCTTTCTGAGCCTGGCGACGGGATCGTCTTCAACATGCCGCTAGCCCCGCCTCCCCGTTTTTTGTTTCCTTTTTTTTTTTGGATGGCTTCCTATCCACTGGCATATGTACACCTATACATACGAACACACACCCATGTGCATCTGTATGGCTATACCTATACTTGTGTAACCGCAGGCAAAGAATGCACCTGAGGGCGAAGGTAGATGACTCCAGCCATTCCCGTAAGGTGGGTCTCAGTTGCCCAAAGGACCTGGGAATAAAAGGTTAACCTTGTGGGCACGTTTGGAACCTGTACTAAAACAGGGACCAAACCAGGGAAACCAACATGTCAAAAGGTCGGCTTTGGGCAAGTGTTCAGCCGGCAGGGAACCCAAGCCCGTGCTGATTGCCCCAGCAAACGGGCAACTCGAAGTGTGGCATGGTGGAAACTACCACTCAACTTTCGTCACCCCCCAAAAAACACAAAGAAAAAAAGATAAGGGGATAACCTTCTTCACTAAACCCTCAAAAGTTGGTTATCACTATTTGTTTGTTTTTTCTTTTTTGTTGGTCTTGCTGGGTGGAAGGATAGCTGGGGACCACCAAGCTTGTACGAAGACCAGCACGCCCCTCACAACTTCCTGACGCTAAGGCCGCCCGGAGTTCGCTGGGGCCCGGCGGCCTTCGCGCCCCCGGCTCTGCTAACTGGGGCCAAAGACCGAGCTCTCGGTGGTCTCCCGAGCTCGGGGGGGCCTTTTTGGGGCACGCCGCGCCCGAAATGAAACACCTGAGGGTGTTTTTGTTTTTTGTTTTTTTTTGTTCCCCCTGCACCCTGGGATTACACCCTTGGGACATGACCCGTGATGCAAAGTAACACGGCTTCATCTGGAAATGTGCCTAAATGGGGTCAATACCCAGCGGGTGTATTCCCAGGGTGTGATACGAAAACCATTAGAAGATACCCTCCCTCCCAGCTGACCGGGTGTCTCTTTTTGAGGCATTGGATCTTCCATATCGCTCTTCGGTGCCGTGATCCGGCCATCAAAGAAAATCCCCCCCAACCAAGCCAGAGGTGTGCGGCGGACACCCAGAATATTGCCATCCCACAACAAAACCATGGTGAGCCACAGCAAATTTGGGGGGAAGTCCCTTTCCTACTTGCAAATGTCGCAGGACTCGGCATCCGTATTTCTCAGCCGGCACCTCGATGCGCTTCAAAGCTTGTTCAACTGCTTGGGCGCATTCCTCTTGCACCTGCTCGGCACAGGCTCCCCGGCGGACAACTTTTGACTCAGTTGTTCAGTTGGGGAAGACCATTTTTAGGGGGGCAGCCACCCACCCAAAAAAAAGAGGAAGAAGGGCGCCACTGAACAACTGAGTTGAAGACGGTGTCAAAAGGTCGATTCGCTTTGGGCAGAGCTGGCGAAGCACTGGCTGCCTCACATGGAACGAAGCGCGCAGGGTCCCTGGGCAAGATCTCTTCCGTCGCCCGGTGGCAGCAAAAAAATCGGCTGGCTGGAAAAATTGGGAGCCAGGGACTCCCACTCGAGGCGTCAGCCCTTCGGCCAGGGGTTAAAAAAATAGGTTTTGAGTGGTTAGTTCTCCCTCCCTCTCTCCCCCCCTCCGTCCAAGTTGATTGAAACCCACAAAGCAAAAACAAAACAAATAGGATATTCTGGATTGCCCAACGTTGAGTTGGCATCCACCGTACTGTGCATGGACGAAATCCGTTCGCACCACCTAAGAAGCCCTGGAATCATGATTCCCCTGCACATGCCAACCAAACATGGTTTCCCGTGGTTTCCAAGGTGCGTTTTTGGCCAACAGATTTCGTCCATACACCGTATCAAATGTTGATTTGCAGAGTTGCCCCCCCCCCCCCCCCATACCATTTTTTGGGTAAGTTGGAGGAGGTTGGCCATCCAATGTGAACACGTGGGTCTTTTGCCAACACCGGTGTGTCTTAAAATAGTTGAACCCCCCCGAGAAAAAAAGAAGAAGAAACAAAAACGACCCACAAACCGCCAAAAAATATGGTGCCCTCCACAAAAATTGCACATTCGCAAAAAACAAAAACATCCCCCCCCCCCCCCAAATTCAGACTGAAGTTGGTGGCTTTCCTGAATCGCTTCCCCATTAAACCCACCTCCGGCCAGACGCGTGCCCCACGGGGGAGGAGAAAAAAAACCGGGGCCCGCCACGGCAGGTGCCACGGCAGGTGCCACGGAGCCCCCCGCCTTCACGGCGTTGGAGCCGCAGTTGGGCAGCTCCACCTGCATGAGCTCCGCCAGCTCCTGGTCCGCTTGGGAGGGGGGGGCTTGGGAGGGCGGAGTTGGGGGGGTTGGGGGGGTTCGGGAGGGGCCCGCCCCCCGGTTTCAAATGAACCCAAGGGTGGGTGGAAGGCGGGGTGGGGGCAAGAGGGGGGGGTACGAGTCGCAAGCAATCTGGCGTGTCTTTATTCGAGGCGCAAAGTATATTTGTCGTGTTGGATTACATACCAAGAAAAGGTGAACATAGATAGGGCATGTGAAACAAAAACGGCGAAACATGTGTGCAATCATTCAGCCCTCGTATCTCGGTTTCGGGGCACCCTTCAAGCAAAATGCATGGGGGGCCGGCTTTTGAAACCAAAGGAAGCCTGAGAAACGGCTGACGTAGGCGTTGCCCGTGCCTCCCATTTTGTCAACCCCTTCCCCGGTGTCCTTTTGGCTGAAAGTAGATGGACTTCCCTGGTTTGTTGTGAAGCATCCAGATCAACCAGGGATCATCGATGTTCTGCCCACCCAAAACAACCAGAAAGGACCTATGCTCATAGGTGGCCCTTTGAACAAATGGATGGCCCTGGTAAACGGAATCACCCCCATCTAAACCAGGGCCCTCTATTTTTGGGCAAACCAACCAAAAAGAACACCTATGCCTATGCCACTGGCCACCCGGCGCCGGCCCCGGAAGCCGACGAGACCGTCGCTCCTGCTGGTTGGTCGCCAGGTCCTCCTCCTTGGACATTCGCACCTGGCGTGTCTCGGAATGTGGGGCTTAGAGCCTAGGGCCAAATGGAATTGGCCTTCTGCTTGTGATTCCATCTGAGTCACAATCAAAACCCAGTACAAAAATGGTCGACCCAGAACCATGTAAAGAACTAAGAGGGCGGGTATCCGCAGCTATTCATGGCCGGGATCATCCCTTAACCTTCACTTACCCGAGTGTTGAGGACGTGGCAATTCTGCTTGCGCTTGCCTTGATTGACGTTGGAAGGGGAGCAAAAATTTAAATTTCAGCAGTTAAGTGGCTGGATTTCACACTAAACCACAATGAGCAAAAATGTTTCACATGTTTCTCAACAACAACCATGTATTGCCCCCATCTATTTTTGTCTCTCAATATCTTGGGTCACCTCCAACCAGCAGTTTTTTCTACATGCGTGTGAACGTCCTTCAAAGAACATGTTTCGCGAACCCGATGCACAATGAGGTCAAAAGAGATCCATGCCATGGTGTCTCCTCTCTGATTGGTCTGATTGGTCAGAGATGAACACTAGGCAGAGAGGTTAGAATAGGGTACCTTTTGTTTCTGTAGTCTATTTTAGTAGGGGAACCCTCCCCCAAAAAAGAAACGGTGAAAGGGCACCTAGCTGGGGCACCTAGAACAAATGATTGGAGCAAAACAGACCAGCTAGGCTTCCGCCTTTCCGAAAACCCGGAAAGGACTGTTCATCGGATCAGGCTCCGCACTCCCAGCCGGAGATCCGACATTTGAGTCACAATCAAAACCGATCGGTACAAAAATGGTGAACTCAGAACCATGTAAAGAACCAGATAGGCGGATCTCCGCAACTATTTGCCGCTGGGACTGCCCCTTTCTAACCTTCATCTACCCGGGTTTTGAGCACTGGGATTCGAGAAATGGAAATGAGGGAGGGCAGCTGAAGAACCTGGAGCAGAAAGGCAAAGCGGGCACCGCCGCGCGAGCGATCAGACTTCCAAAGCCTACGTTCAGACGCCCCACAGCAGGAGCCATTCTGCGAGTTCGTGCCCTGAACTGAGCTTTTTGGGCGGAAGTCGGAGTCCCCGCAACCTTCAGCCTTAATCCAAACGTGCATTTAACAAAGGAAAGCCCCGCTCCTTCTGCATGCAGGTCCTTATCCTGATCGTGGCCCTTTGCTCCTCATATTGCTTTTTCCTTTCTTCAGCCATCCTGCCACGCAGGAAGGACATCCCTGGACCTCTTGGTTGGGGAGCAAGGGGCTCTACGCTTCGCAGATGTTTCTCTCCTTCCCGCTTTGTTGGCAATGGGCATGTGTCAAAATAGGGTTTCCCTTTACCTTCCCTTTACCCCAACTCGAAAAGCGTGCCTTCAAAAAAAGGCCAAGTAGAACGGCCGACTGTGCACATCTTGGGGAGGCGGGATTTGACAGCCCACCCATCAGAACGGGCTTTTGCAGTTCTTCGAATTTGGGACCCTTTGGTGGATATTGAATATTGCTTGCATGGGGATTTATGTCACTATTTTTGGAGGAGTTCCTCACTAACCTTCACATGTGAGGCAACCTCCCAAGCTGAGGGAGGCGATCCCGAATCCCGAGCCCTCCACCATCCGGTCACTGCGAGGGAAACCAGCGCCTTGCCATGTGGCAAGAAGGAAGGATACGAATTGACTTTTGATTCCCTTGCCTCTTCTCCTGCTCCATTTTCTGCCTATTCATCTCCTCCATCTTTACTCGATGCTCAGCAGCCTTCCGCTTCACCTCTTCCTGCTGCCTCTGTCTCGCCTCTTCCTGCTGTCGTCGCATTTCCTCCTGTCTTCGTTTCATCTCCTCCTGCTTTTTCTGCATCTCAGCCATTTGCAGCGCCTTCTGCTGCTGCGCGATCATCTGCTGCTGCATCTGCGTCTGCTGGTCCTGCTGCTGTTGGTATGCCTGCTGTTGCTGCTGGTACCTCGAACTTTGCCCGACGCTTCCGGCCCGAAAGTGATCACTGGGTTCAAAGGAACACATGTGGTAACCCGCCACCCACCCACCCCCCCAACAAAAAACGCCATGGCAAACTTATGAGCTAATTTATTACCCTTTTCCCCACCATCCAAAAGTGGACAGAGACCGCATTTGACCTCCTGTTTCTTTTGGACCCCCCCCCCACCAAAAACAAAAAAAAAGAAAGGAAAAAAAGAAGAAGAAAAAAACGAACCGCCCGTTTCGCAAGTCCGAGGCGCTGCTGCAGCTGCTGCTGGTACACCGCATACTGCGCCGCCGTCGCCGCCGTCGCCCCGGCCGCCGCCCCCGGCGCCGTGGCCGCCTGCGCCGCAGGGGGCTGCGCGGCGCTGATGGCAAAACTGTGGTCCACGGGGCCGTCGTAGGGCACCTGGCGAAGTCGTCTGAGGGACCATGAAGCCACCCCTTACCTTCGGGCTCTGGATCCAAGAGGGATCTGGATCTTTTCTCTGAGCTGTCCGTTTTCACGGGGATGGCTTGCAGCCACCAAGTTTTGAGGAGCACTCAAAAGCCTGGAGTGAGAAGGCGCCTTTTGGAAAGATGGTTGAAAAGAATGAGTGGAATCGGCCGCCAGGTTCCCTGGTGGTTTCACTAGCCCAAGTAACATCGCTTCTTGGTCTACCCTGGACAAGGACTGAAAATCTACGTTCTTTGTTCATCAACTTGAGGACAAAGATGTCGCAGATGGTCCCAAACGTTGACCCACCCAAACGGGATCCCAAACGGTTTATTCCCAAAACCGGAATGAAATTCCCTCCTGAGAAGCAAGTTAGACCATGCTTCCGACTGATGATCAAATCCACTTCACACCAACTATTTTGTCCGATTCTCTCCCTCTCGCGCTATTACGCAGGTCTCATTATTCACAGAGATTTCTCCATTCGAGAACAATCCCCGCCCGGCTGCCCAAGTACTCCCCCAGCACGAAACCCAAAAAAGCGGGGTCCATTTCCCAAAAGGTTGCTTCCACTTCACCCTTGGCTTTTTCGCACCCCACCCACCCCCACCTCCCCCCTCCCCCCCCACCTCCCCCCTCCCCGCCTTCCACCCACCCTTGGGAGGCGTCATGGCGGTGCTGCTGGGGTGGTAGGCCCAGACCTGGTCCCCCCCCACTTTGGGTCCGAACCACCACCCGCAGAAGCTGGCGCCGTCCCGGTCGTCCCAGTAGTAGAGCTGCACGTCCAGGCCGTTCACCTAGAAACGGTTTAAAGCGGATGTCGGAGATGGAAAAACGAGAAGAAAACAAAAGAAGAACAAAAAGACGGCGGAAGAATTGAACCGCAAACCATGGGTTCCTCAACCCGCATTTCGACTTTCCAGCCATGCTTCTTTGGGTGTTTTGCTTGTTGGTTGTCCCTCCAACTGGAGGTGTGGGGTCAAATCCGGGCTCCAAACCACCAAAGGGATAAATAAGAAAAGCTTCACCGCAAAAAAATGGCTGTGCCAAAAGGCTCTGTTTCATTGTTTGAAGGTAGACTTGGGTGTCTTCTTTTGCCCCTTTGGTGGCTTCGGGGGATTCAGAAAGGAAAACCGAAATCCATTTCTGGAATGCAGGGGTTGGTGTCCCTTAGATGCCTTCCGTACCAGAAAAGGGATGCCCGGCCCAACCCAGAAATGGTCTAGGAACCAACAAACGCCCGCCCCCCCCCCACTCAGACAGTTTGAAGGGATAGAGGGCTCCGAGTTCTGAAAACGATTCCGAACAAGGGGCCCGAATGACTACCCCTTCGTCTTTCCCGTTGAAAGCTTTGCTCAGTTGCCCAAAAGGCCCGGAAGACCTTACTAAAAATGGGCCACAATGGGAAAGGTCGATTCGCTTTGGGCAAGTGAGTTTGTGTTGGACCCGCTGGTCGATGTTTGCTTTCCCAAAGATTCGGAGCCGGTTGAAGCGACCCTCTTTTGAACTGGGGGCTGGTTCCCTTCCGGCTTGGCCCGCATCTTCAGACTCTGTTTCATAAATGGGTTCGGATTTCGGCCAAGTTAGTAAGTTGTGAGTACCCCAGGTGACTACCCACTTTTGAGCCCCCGTCTTACAACCTTGGCAACGAACATCCGAGCACATGTTTTTAACCTCCATATGCTGAGGTCCCCTGGAAGAAAGAAAAAACGTCTATCCAGTAGTGACTCAAAAACCAACAGGGGAAAATCATAGATATTCAATTCAGCAAATTAACCTCCATATGCTGAGGTCCCAGTAGTGATAGGCTCCCTCTAATAAAACCAGCAAGGGAAAATAAACCGTCTGAAACAAATGGCTGTGGGTCAAAAATATGTATGGAAACATGTACTAAAACCTGCGGTCCATATCCTGGTGGTTTATTTTTGACCCATACCCAAATAGATGTGACCCCTTTGTTGGTGAGAAGCTGGTTTGACAACTCAAAGTCGATGGATGGGATGGCTTAGGAAATGGGTCTGCCCTTTTGACACTTGGGCATTCTGACATGTCTCTTGGAACGGGCGAAGCCCCTAGACTTGCCTGAGTGTCCTTCTTGTAGGTGGGCCTTCCGTGGTTCTGGCCGCTCGCCGTGAAGCTCCCCCTCACGATGCCGCCCACCGTGGAATGGGTACATCCCGTCACCGAGATGTGGGCCACGTTGCCGACCACCTCCTGGCAGGCAGAACGAAAAGCCTGGGCGGTCCGTTTTCAGATCCCCGGCTAAAAATATGTTTAGCGGGTTTTTCTGGACCGCCAAAAAAGAAACAACTACAAACCTCAGGGGAGGGCTGGGAAATCAGCGCCCCTTTCGATTGGAAAAGGGGCCTGGCGCTTTCGAGGTTCATTTGGATGGCTTCGCGTTTTACTCTCTAGGCCAGAGGTTCAAATCCCCAAGACAATGCAAACCAACAAGGTCGGGTTACCCAAAGGAAGGTGTCCAGTGGTGACCTGAATGGGTGGGTGGGTTTTGAGGGTGGGGTCGATTCAAAGGGAAATCAAATGGGAAGCCGGAGGGGTCCCCATATTTTTGGCACACACCCACAAGTAGGCAGCCGCTCCAAATGAACAGAGCCAAACAGGCAAAGCACTTCAAGCAAGCCCTGATTTTTTTTATTTTTTATTTTTTTAAAGAAATCAGGAACTCCCAACCTGCCAGGAACCTGGCAGGTTAAGCGCCCCCCATTCCATGGGTCTGCTGAGGAAACAAACACATGGGACACAGCATGGGCACAGCATGGGCACGGCACGCTTTCTATCCAAAGCCCCCCCCCACACCGCAACCGCACCACAAGCGGCAGAAAACGGGCGAGAAAGCTGAGCAACCCTTGTCCTCCCTAGCGGCTGGTTGGGCTTGCGCTTGCCCTTGCGCGGGCTGGTAGCCTGCATAGGCCTGCGGAATTTCTCAAAAACCCGGACCTACTGTGGATGGGCGAAATCCATTTCGCACCACCAAAGAAACCCTGGAATGATGATTCCGCCAATGGTTTCCCGCTCAACAGCTCCGTTTCCCCAAGCGGACAAGGGAAACTCAATGTGTCCTATGGCTGGATTGGTGAGTCCCCCATGTCAACAAAGGACTGCAGACGAGCAATGATTTTGACCTAAGCCTCAAGCTGAAAGGGACTCAGCCTTTGGGTCTCTGACTCAGTCGCCTGGCAAAGGAGACTCGACGCATTTCAATTGAAGGGGACAAATCAAGACATCTGGCCTTTGACCCCAGTCTGGTTTGGATGCTTCATGTGGATCCAGCCCTGTAAGAAACCGAAAGAAGATCAGCCTGCGGTCGTTCACCCAAATCGGGCATAGTCCCCCTCTCAGTAAGGAAATGAAGTATTTTGGGAGGTCCGCTAAGTGCCCTTCCCCCTTCGGTTAGCGTCTGGTCGGCGAATTCGAGTCTATGACTTTGTCACTTCGTCACGTTCGAGGGGGCCATCCTGAGAAGGTCCTGCCATGCCAGCCCTGGCCCCCCCGCCTGTGCCGCCGGCGCCTGCGCCGCCTGTGGGGCGGCTTGGGTTTGCGCAGCCGCTGCGTAACCTGGCCCCAGACCACCCTCCCAAGAGCTGACCGGAGGCTCAGCTAAGGCTTTTTGCTCTCCTCTTGAAGCCCCAGAAGAGGGCTTCCACTTCCACGCTGGAATGAGGATGGCTTGTGATGCAGGTTTCAAGGCGCAGTCGCAGAATTTCAACGTTTCGGGACCGCAGGGAACCGTCGCTTTGCGCCAAGCCGCCCTGCGGGTATCGCGGATCAGCGGAGCGCGCCGGATAGGATTGCCTCGGCTTCGGTTTCGCCCGGCGTCTATGGCCTACCTCTACATCTGGCCAAAAACTACCCTCCGAGCTTTTCCTGGGCTCCCTCCCCTTATGCCCCATGATCCTTTAAGACATGCCCTCCGCCATTGGGCGCCTAGCCACTGCACCTTTGACAGCTACAGAAACACTTCCGAAACTCGAGCTATGGCAGTTTGGCGCTGGACAAACCTGAATCCAAGACATCTCGACCTCAGAGAACTAGACCCACCAAGGCAGCACCCGCAATCTCTGTGGATGGTTGTGAACTCCGTTCAAAGGCACCACTTTGAAGCCATGGTTGAAACCATTTTGGTATTTACAGGGGAATCATATCTTCAGGGATTCTTAAGTGGTGCAGGATTTGGTCCATCCGCAAAATCGAAGCTTCCCCCAATTCTAGGTATCCTGGCAAATGATTTGCTCACAACTCACATGTGGGCAAAGAAATGAGGATGACTCAAATAACCATGAAGCAATTGACTTCGCCCTGCGCCCCCACTTGAAGCGGACGTCTCCAAACGACTTCCCCTCGCCGAGCTGCTGAGGAGCTTGCGACTGCGGGTAGCTGCCCTGCGGGGTACAAGCGAAGCACCGCATACCCGCATACTGGGGGCGGACAAAAACCATTTCGCACCACTTGGAAACCATGGGCAACCATAACGTTCGTTGGTAGTCACAGGGGCATCGAATCATTCCACGGTTTCTGAGGTGGTGCGAACGGATTTCGTCCATCCACAGTATGGCTAGGTGGACAAAGGCTCACATTGGGTGCGTATGGCCTTAGACTGGGTCATGATCAACGCCTTGCGTTGAGTCATTCTGGTCCTTTGGCGGACGGCGATTGGTCGATGATTTACATGGGTGCCATGCTCACCATGATTGAAGCTTGTCCTATGTGTTCCCCGTCAAACATGGCCAGCGGGGGGTTCTTTCTCTGCTTTCCAGTTGGTACCCTTGTTTGGGGGTTTCAAGCGGAAACCACCGGGAAACCAAAGGAAAACCAAACGGGACCGGGGTCTTGGCAGGGTTCCCTCATTAGAGGCCTCCTTCTCCTGTGCAGGAGGCACACGCCAGTTCTTGTCCGCCTCTTTGTGTTCGTGCATCTCACTGTCGGCTTTGTTTGTGTTGCTTGTCTTGGCTGCAGTTCTTCTTCCAGTAGAGAGGTTGGAATAAGGGTACCAACTTTTTTTCTGTAGTCTATTTTAGACACGGGGAACCCTCCCAACCAAAAAAAGAGGGGAGAGAAGGGCACCAATTGCTGGACAACCTAGTCTTGGTTCCTCTTCCTCATTCTCGCACTTGCATGGCTCAGCTTCAGCCGTCAGCCTGGGGGCTGGCGGTCAGATGTCTCGGCCTGGGACTGGCCGTAGAGCTGTGGGAACGCAGGCTGGTAGTAGCCGCTCATGGGGCAACGCAGCTCGGCCTCGGCCGAGCTGCCACCCATGGCCCCTGCCATAAGGGGGGGGGGGGGCTGGGGGGGGTGGGGATTCCGGGCCCCAACTCCATAAAAATAGCGTCTTCCGAATGATTTCGGAGAAGGGCGGCGAAGATCTCTAAGGGTCAAACTCACCCCTCCAGTTCCCTTCCCCCTTTCCAAGAATCACAGTGGGTTTGGGGGAAGCGATTCCCCCAAACCTTGGCTGGCTGCAAGTAAGACTGATCCAGGGGTGTTCGGAATGAAGCGATTCAAGGGGCTTCCCTGAAAGGACATGCGGGGTGGTTGACTGGGTCTACTTCTGACGCGAGGAAAGGAAGGCGTCTTCCAACCATCCATGAGTGGAGGGGCAAAGCCGGAAGAAGAGAAAAGAACGCGTCTCGACTGCTCAGCGCCTTCCGTTTGCTTGATGTCGCCCACAGGAAAAACGACACGAGGGAAAACCGCGTTCTTGGTGTTATTTGCTCTTTCGCCGCCTTGGAAAAAATGAGAACATAGTTCCAGCGGTGAAATCGGTTCCCTAGGCCCAAGTTAAAGCTGAAGTTGAGACTCACCCAGGAAAAATGCCAAGCCTCCCTTCTTCCGAGTTCCTCAAGGGGAAATCTCCAAAACCCACCCTACCGCTGAGATTCTTGTTTCTACGTAGCCCTTTTCTTGGGGCCCCCCTGTTCTTGGAAGGTGTTCTGACCCAAGGCTTCCAAGCGATCCCATCGACTCGACTCTCCCCCGAGGCCCCGGCCGAGTTTCTGCCCAAAACCTTCGTCTCTAAGCGACCACTCGCGAGCCGAAGTCGCTGGCCGGCGAGATGTTCTGACCGCCGTCCGCCAAAAAAAGAGTCGGCTGCCAAAAAAAAAATCCGGGCCTGGCCATTTTTTGGGTTGCTGCGAATTGCTTGAGACCCCTGGAAAACATATTTATATATGTACATATCTATAGCCGCCAAAAAAAAATCCGGGCCTGGCCATTTTTTGGGTTGCTGCCAATTGCTTGAGACCCCTGGAAAACATATATATATATATATATATATGTACAATATGTCCAGTAGTGAGAGATTCCCTTTAGAACCAACCAGGGAAAATATATATATATATATATTCTGAACCGCAAATGAAAGGGCGCAAAGGGAAATCCAATATTGCTTCCCACTTCATTTCAGAAGTTCCGCCACGAGACAAACCCAAACAGCTTGCCGTTTGTCTCATCAAAAGCATCCCGCTAAGCCCGCCCTGCCGGCTTCACTCGGGCTGCGTGCGAGGCCTGCGGGCCGCTCTCTCTTTTTTTCAGCTGAGCGCTCCTTGGCTGAGCCGGGAGCATGACATGTCTCGCAACTGGTGGCTTGGAGCATCGGTGGTTTGGTGGTGAAGAAGGGGCTTCCCATTTACCCTCTACAACAGGGATCCTTACATTATACATCTGAACATTGCCTTGGAAATGGTGGTTCCCTTCACTTTGGTGGAGCAAGCCATGTCTCAGATGGGCAAAATGTATCTTTTAAGGAGCCCTCTACAAGAACCAAGATTTCAAATCCCCAAACCGATCCCCTGAACATCGCACGTTGGCCCCTGCAAAAAAAAAGCATGGCTGCTTGTTTGCTTTAGCCATGTACAGAAAATCCGGGGCAACATGAAACACGCAACAAAATAGCAAACATACCGAAGCACGCCTGGATTGCAGCCAAGCCTCTCACTGCTTTCACGCCAAAATGCTTGTGGCGGGGCTTGCCGAACGCAGTGAAGACACTAAGTATAGACCAGGTGCGCAAAAAGGTGGGCGAGTCCGAGCCGACATAAAGCCTTTTTCATAACAATGGGGGACCCCCAGAGAACCTTTGTGACAAAATAGGGGGACCCCCAGAAGGTTGAGCGTTCGTTGTGGTTTCCCGCTTAACCAACCCAAGGGGAAGGTCAAAACAGGACACACCCACATACAAACTCTGCAAAAGCGGCCCAAGAGTGTTCGGCCCAAGTTTGCCTAGAGGCCCCTTCTGGCGCACCTGGCCATGCCGGCATTAGTGCAGCTTTCATACAGTCAGACAGGCAGCTTTTTACCCTTTCGGCGCGCCTACCCTTTTCCTTTCCCTCCCACTTTTTTTCGCGAGCTGTCGACTTCCGGACGAACTGGACAAAACACCCAACATGACGCTCCACAAACGCACGAAGAAACCGGAGAGAAGACGCACGTCCCAAGTGCGGCTCTGCAACAAGACCAACGCGTAAACCTCCAAAAGTTGGTTGTCCCCGATTTAGGACACTCCTTATGCAACCTTCGGCACCAAGATTTGTACCAGGGGCCAGGGCTCATGCAGTACGGTCCCAGACTCAAAAGGATCCTTAGCATTCTTGGTTCTCCCCGGACAAACCCACGGAATGGTCAAGTCCAATGCACCAGCATCTGATTGGGGGTTACCCCTGTCAAATTGCAACAATTATACCGGCACCGAGATTGGGGGGGTGGGGAGGGGGGGTGGTGGTGGGGGGTTCGCTGGAAGCAGCCTACGAGGTCAAAAAAAAGAAAAGCCACAAGCCAACGGCTTTGAACTGAGAGCGCTACAAGCCAGCAAGTGATCCTCATCCATTTGCACAGCCTGGGGGCCTGACTCTTTCCAGCATTGGGCGAGAGGGCCAGCAGTTTATTTCAGATGGGCTTTGAAGTCTTGGGCTGTTTTTTTCTACGCCGGAGCAGTTTAAAGCCCGACTTTTTTCGAGATTTCCGTATAGCGGGCCCTGAACATTCGCGGGGGGGTGGGGGTTGGGCAGGGGAAGTTTCACCCCCCAATGCAAACCGCCTGCGTTCTTGTCCGACAGCATCCTGAGCATTGTGCCATTGGGAAATGCTGGGAGGACCTTTGGAGTTTCTTAGCTTTCCATTTGTCAATAACCCTCTTGGCTTCAAGCCTTTACCAAAGCTTCTTCTGGCGACTACTTCTTCCCGAAACGGGAGATTGGTTTCCGCTGAATCAAGCGCCCTCCGTTTCCGTGAACGTCGCCCTGAACGGAGTGGCGCGCGCAAGGTCAAACATCCCAAAGTAACTGTGGCAAGGGGGCAAAAAGAAAGACCAGTGACCAGCCGACCATTCTTCAGTGACCAGCCGACCGGGGTGAAGCCGTCCGAAGGTTCGAGAAAGATCCAGCCAAAGGGGGGAAAAAAGCCACACATTGCATGGCGCCAACTTCAAGAGCTAAACCGCAAAATGGATGCCTGCTAGAAGTGTAACGTTTAGTGGCGTGGAAAGTACCCCTAAATCAACTACAGAGCTAAAAACCCAAACCGGATGGCTGGGAACCACCAAGAGGAAGGGCAATGAATCACCCAGACACACGTGCGCAAATGACGCCTTTGCCAGCAAGTGCCAATCTTTCTGGGCCAACACCGCCATCGCCTCACCCGGTCACACCCCTTAACCAACTGGCAGAAGCAACTGGATGCATCTTATCAAATGGGAAAGTGGTAAACGGTAAACGGTATCTTTCTCCTTTAGCTTATTCTAATCTTCGACACCCGCTACCTCAGCTTTCGCCTCCAACCAAGACAGCTTTCGCCTCAGATTCCGGGGGATTCATGAGATACCAGCTCTGCAGGTGTTTGTGGTCGATACTCGGCGGAAGGCAGTCATTTTCTAGACTCAAAGACTCAAAAAGGTGTAAAAGGTCGAACCAAAGAGCAAGCAAGATGATTCGACGCTCTTAGGTGGAGGATCGGTGCAGCCCTGCCCTCTCAGCCTCGCTTTATGTGTTACGCGGCAGTAGCTCAAATTTGCCAGAGGTCAGTTTTGTCCTAGCCGCGCTTCTTTTCGTTTTCGGTTTCGTCACCTATGGGAGGCTTGCTTACGAAGGTTTGCTTGAAGCGACGCCAAAGAAAGAAACAGACGAAATCAACACAAACTGACACCAAGGTTGCTCCGAAGACACCCCCTGGTTTTTTGGCGCCGATTTGGGTCGGCTATGCAAAACAACGCCGTGGAGACTTGTTCTGTGGGGAAACCCCGTCACTTCGGAGCAACCGTATCCAGTCCCCTGAAGGCCCTAGGGCCAGCACTTTGAGGTCACTTTGGGCCTCGCCTGAGTATGGCGATCTTGGGGGACGGGTTTCCCACTGAGTTCTTCATCAGATTCTGTGAACACGCGCACGAAGCGCAAAGAAGCCCCACACTGCACCTGGGTCGTTTTGTTTGTTGCTTTGCCTTGTGTGGTGCTGCATGATCCATGATCCGCTGTCCACTGCATGTTCCTCCGAGGGCTTTTTCCCGGGCCGTTTGTTTTTTTCTGCGCACGCCATGCGAACATAGACACGAAGCTTTCAGTCACAGCTGCACAGCCTTCAGCCTTCAGCAAAATCCGAACCCGCAAAGTCTTCGCAAACACGGAAGGCTAGCAACAGAGACACGCGCGCATGAAAGCCAGAGCTTGACACGTCAAGCTACCCTAAGAGGAGAAAAGGTGTGCCCTGGTTTCATGTAGCTAGTCTTCCCCGCAAAGGTACAGGCAGGATCGTAAAGCTTTGTGGGAAAGACTCTGGGGACCAAATTGGCAGCTTCCAACGTACCCTTGAGCCGTTCTAGGCCGAAATGCGAGCCCAATTGCCAGCCCGAACCGAAAAGTAAAAGACCAAAGAGCCTGAAAGACCAGAACTGCAAAGCGAGGCTAAAAGGGATTTCAAATTAAGTGGAGTAACGAGAGCCTGAACATCTCTCATACGCACTCACCGGTTGCGACACTTAACCACATTTCGATCCAAAACCTAGGATGTACATATGTTCTACCTCATGGTAGTCAATGTCAAAGATGGAAGACCTGGAAGCCGGCTGTCGACAAAAAAAGTGGTTGGGGCTGAATAGTCTTAGAGTAAAAGCGAAGGCCAGCTGGGGCCAACTCAGGCCAGATGAGGCCAAATGGATCTGTTGTGTTTCTTTTGATGGTACCCTTCTTGGGGTAGCTTTAAAGGAAACCAAGGAAAACACAAATTTGGCATTGGGTTCCCCAAACACTCTTGGGTGTGTCTTTTTCTTGTCTGGTGGGCACTGACTGTACACCTGAGGCACCCGACAAAATATCTTAACCCCCTACAAACGGCCCCCAACTCGCACGGGACTTTTTAGTGGAACCGCATACTGCCTTGCTTTTGAGTGGCACCTAGGCTGCGTCAGACTTGTTGGGGAGTCGCTTTCACAAAAAATAAGTCAACCCAATACCCATACCCTGGCACTAGGGCAGCACCTTCAATCACGAAAGCCTGGGCAACGGCAGTCATGATTTGCACGGTGACCATTTGAAAATCCCATGTTCAAAGAAAAATATCTGGTGAATATAATATTTCACCAGCCTGAAATAAGGTGGTTGGAGGGATACTCCCCACATAAACCACCATTTGTGGTGAGGTCGTGAGGTCGTTATAATTCCCCCAGAAACATGTCATCTCAAGCACAATGGTAGACATTGCCTAGCACATCGCTTGTTCGTTTGTTCTGTCAGACCCATGAAGCGCCATCGAGCACCATTGACTCATTTACCAACCTTGGCTAGCTCCCCAAAACAGCTCAAAAAAGCGCTGCTACGGCAGCTCTCTGAACGAAATCCTGCTGATTTTTTCTAAGTGTGCATCACCATGTTTTCAAAGACCAACAACAACACCCTTTCCGTTCGGTATGATCTGTTTCGCCCTGAGAGCCTGTTGATTTAAGCAGCTGGCCGCCGAACATCATGGAATCACAAAGCGCACAGCTGCTTACACCGGCGCGCAACGTGCCACTTTACACCTGAATCAGCGGTCAGCCTAACCTGCTACACTACATGCTGGCGACCTCAAAATGCATATTGGGATGAAGATCAAACGTGGCAATTGCTAGGCCAAATCGCCTTCAGGTCTGAAACCACCAACCCCTTTCAAGCATTTCATATTGAGCACCATCTGGGAGGTGCCGATATGTTTTTTTTCTTTCTCTTTTTTCCGCAAAACCTAGTCACCCCGATACCCATACCCTGGCTCTAGCGCAGCACCTTCAATCACGAAAGCCTCGGCAGCGACCACTTTTTGGAACCCAAGGTTGAAGAAGAACATCCTGTCATGTGATGCTCGAAAAGACCTGGTAGAATACCACTTGTCAGAGCCATTGCAGTTGCACATCAGTTCTGTAAGACCTATGTAACCACCATCGCCCATCGTTGACTCATTTCACAACCTTTGCTAGCAGTGCGCGGGAACTCCTTAAAAAAGCTCCGCAAATGCCTGCTTCTGGGGGCATCACCATGATTTCAAGGTTCAACACGTAGCACCCTATTCTTATAGAAGTGGGGCAGCACAAGCAGAGTTGGGCAGGCCGCAACTGCCAAACTTGCCGTACAAACCCTGTTGATTGGGCAAGCGGATCGACAGTTTGTCCAAACTAGCCACTAGCCAGTCTGCTGCCTCTTGCAAAGCATGATGTAATCACAAAGCGCACAGCTGCTTACACTACTTGGGGCGGTCCACCTACTACACTACGCGAACCCAACCGATAGCTAGCGTGTAGCCATCCGATCCCAACTGCACTTGCGTGCATCTCTTTGCTTTTGCGTGGCATCGCAGTGGCAGCGTGGATCTTTCTTGGAGGGTCTCCCAAAAGAAAAGAGCTTGGCACCCCGATACCCACACCCTGGCACTAGGGTATGGCACCTTCAACCACGAAAGCCTGGACAACGGCAGCCATCTTTTGCGCGGTAACTATCATGGAACCCATGTTGAAGACAAAAACGCTCCCATGCAACTGTCACCCTGGCGTTTCACAAGGGATCCAAATTTCTTGCACCGAGTCAAAGCAAGCAACCACACGGACGAAAAATGACGAGGGAAAGGCATCTAGCTCCGAAACATGAGACACACACGTCAAGAAAGCTCCGACGGCGAGCATAAGCAGGTAAGGAGATGAGAAAGAGAAGGCATCGTCTCGAAGCTCCGAAACAAACGAGCAACATGCCAAAGCCCCAGCTACCTGCACAGAACAATTCGTTTCTGCTGAACGCGCCAAACGTGATATCAACACTTCACGCGCGTTCTTAAAAACCATCCCACGTTGAACCTCGAAGAGAAACGCACGCCCTCGACTGGATTAGCTGGGTTGTTGCCCCTACTCTTAGTTCTGACCATGGCGCCTGTCAGAACTGACAGGACCCAAAGCTGCGGACTCCCAGCTGGGCTACCGAGTGGCCCCAGGGGCGACTTTTTTGGAACTGGCCGTCCCAAAGCCCTATCCCTCGATGCAGGTAGCCCTCGATTCCGAGGCCTGCCCGTCGGCCTCTGAAAATCAGATACAGCTCACTCGGGTGTGTCGTCCTTCCTTTGAGGGATTCGAACCCGCAAAATGCGCAAAATGGTGGTGTTCCTTGGGTGTTCCCTTTGAAACCACCGAAAAAGGGGGACCCCTCAGAAAAAGACACACCCACTTGCCAACACCACTTGAACGGGGGAAGAGGCCGCCGGGCGAAAGCAAGCCCGAACGAGGTGCAACGAATCCCATTGACCTCAGCTGAGCAAGGAAATATCGACCCTTCGATTTGTGCACATGGGCGTGTCGGGAAAGGTGGGCTCCATTGATTTCCCTTCGGTCACTCCAAAAGCTTCCCCTTACCCCAAACCTCGCGCCAGAAGGAAAGCTGGCCGCTCACCTCCTGAAACCTTCGTTTTCCGAGCTTCTGAACTCGAGCCACTCTTTAAAAAGACAAGTTTAGTGGTAAACCAACATAGGGGCGTGTTTTTATTTGAGGGAACCCTTTTTGGCTGGCCTTCAAGGGGAAGGCAAAAGGAAAACCGACCATTCTGGGAGTTTCCTATTTTGAGACAAGCCAGCACATTGCATTTCCTTGGGCCAATCCGCGTGACTTGCTGGGTCCTACACATAGCGCCAGGATTTCATACGGGGGTGAACCCTCAGCCGGATTTGATTTGCAAAAAACTCGACAACTATCGACGACTTCCAAGGTCAATGATATTCCCTTCCTCCCACTGACATGGCACCAGACAGAAGAGGGTGTCTGGAAGATCCTTTTCCTCTTGGAAGAACCCCTTGTCAGGTGCCATGGCAATGTGGTTGTCTTCGTTTCAGGCGGCGGCCCTCTCGCCAACAAACAAAAAACGCAAACCCACATGAGCGCCCAAGACCCTTTGACTTCTGGTTCCATCCAAGTGGCTACAATCGTTTGTACAGGCCTTCTTCAGCGACAATTCAAGTGGCCCCTTTTTGCATCAACACGCAAGTGCACAGGCCACTGTAGATACTTTCCTCTTGGAAAGGCACCTTGTGCCCTTTCATGTTAGTTGGTGGGAGGGTAAGACCAAGCTGCAACCACCCGTCGCCTAAATTTCCCACTGCCCTTTGGCGCCCCAAAGGGGCGCTCCACACACACACACACACACACGGCCAAGCGGCGGCACAAAGATCCCCCTCACTGGACCGTGAGGAACACCTGGCAACGAGCGGCCAAGAAACCTGCTGAGCTCTACGTCGTGTTTTGCCCCCCCCCCCCCGCTGTGGAGGTCCCCCCGTTTTTGCGGGTCTCCGAATTGTCCATAGCCGCCCAACCGCAGAAAAGAAATGGAACATGAAATTACTCAGGGCGTGGCCAGTTTCCGCCTCAACAAACTTGCACCCCTCTCCCACCCAAACAGGAGGGCCCCCCCCCCGAAAAAAGATCCACCTTGGCCTGCCAAAAGATACCAACCGCGCGAATTGCGTGATGGCCTTGTTTGGGGCATTATCCATGATTTCTGGCTGATCTTTGGTACCCTCTACCTCCAAAACAAACCGTTGATTCAGGTCGATATGTGGTGAACCTTCATGTGAAATCATGTTCAAACGAGATACCAGCGCTGCAAACAGTGCTTTT
This sequence comes from Effrenium voratum, assembly GCA_963377175.1. Taxonomy (NCBI): domain Eukaryota; class Dinophyceae; order Suessiales; family Symbiodiniaceae; genus Effrenium; species Effrenium voratum. The sequence goes on from CAUJNA010000464.1 coordinate 179,254, forward strand.
GGTTGATGTCCAGCACGAAGGCGGCCCTTTTCCAGGTTCAAAGGAGAAAGGCCGAAGCAAAGAGCAACCAAACTTGGCCCACATCTGGAGTACACGGAAAAAACCGACAATGCAAATTAGTCCCCTGGAAAAGATGTGAGAGCATATCAAGTAGTCAAAGATTCCCTGAAAAAAACAAACAGGGGAAACAAGAGATATGGTGGGGGGGGGTCTTGTTGTACCTGTTCGGCGTTGTTTTCAGAGGGTCTGAATCCTAACAAAAAGACACCCAATACTGTGGATGGATAGACGTCCTGCAGTTTGGATGGAGGAAGCCCTACGAATACTGGGAATATGGATGCCCGAATCAAAGCATACAGAAAGGCTTTGCTCGAATTATTCCCTACCACCGAAATGAAAAGGGGTCCCAATACAAGATGTCTGGTTCAGAAAAAGGAAATCCGGCTACACGACACCAAACCAATACAAACCAATAGTGTATTTTCTGAACTTGGGGGAGGCCAATCTGTTTTCTCCGTTGGGGCCTTCCCTGCTGGGTCCCTTCACTCGCTTCTCGGGAGAGACGCGAAGCTTCAGACCTCTCTAGCGCAACCTTTGCTGAGGCCCCGGGCCGTCCCCGCGTTGCCCACGGCGGTGACCCAGCCCACCTTGCCATCCAACTTGGCCTTGCACTTCATGCGCATGAGCCCGGACCTCAGCTCGAAAAAAAATGGGAGCACGGGGCGTGGCCCTTCCTCTTTTGGGGGAACCCGCTGGCAGGGACCTCGGAAACAAATTTGGCCGCCCCAACTACTTGAAAAACCAGCCCCCCCTGCTGGTTGGGATTTTAAAGGGAGGCCACAAGGAAACCAACCAGTTGGGGGCCATTGTTCGGTGTGCGTCCGTGTTTTTTAGGGGCTTAGGGACTAAACAAAAAATGGGTGGTGTCCCACCCCCCCCACCCCACCTCTCCAAATTTCCCGGAAGCATGTCCTCGTTTTTCCAGGGAAACTCTCTCATATTGGCCCTCGAGACTGCGAATATCAATCCCGGTCCAGGAGCTGGGGACATGAGGAAACGAACAGCAAGACTGAAACTCAGTTGCCTCTACTAAAAATGGACCAACATGGGAAAACCAACAGGTCAAAAGGTGGGCTTTGGACAACTGAGGAAACACATACAAACCCGCTGTCTTCCGAAAGCTTGCTGTGCCAACAGTTTCGAAGTGAGCGCCAAACCCGACTCCCCTTCCAGAAACACAGAAACCACAATTGTTAATGGTTTATCCCCAACGCCATGAAGCCAAAGAACCATGAACACCCCATCAAACTGGCACTGTCCTCCCCTTTTAGTGGGAGGCGCTGCACGTCAGATCGACGACATATCAACAAGTCTGCGGGGAATAGACCTCTGCAGTTGGATTGGTCCAATTTTTGGACACATCCCTTCCAACCCTTGCTGGGTGTTGTAGCATTCCAAAAAACACAGGAAACATGCCCCCAAACCTAAAAAGGAACAGAACCCAACAAACCTAAAGGCCGAAAAGCATGCCAACAACAGTGAATAACTCAACTAGTTGGCTTCGTTTCATGGTATCGGGCACCCTTGGAAACCTTCATCATGACTCGCTCGTTTGATTTAGCCCAGCGGTGAGCTCATTACATGAGATGCCTTCATCATGTCTAGTCGGCCAACAAGTCCAAACCTCAGATTTACCACATAACATGGTCTTCCCGTTACAAGTTGAAAGTCCGGGAGTGAGCGATTGAAAGTAGATGGCGTCGTTCTACCGTCTGGGCTTCAAGTCATCCCCTTGTACTTGCCCGCGTCAAAATATGTTTTTGTTCAAAAAGAAGTGCGTTCAGCCGGTTGCTTCGTACCATCTGCTTACAGGACTCCGATCGGTCGCTCCGAGTCCTTGGCTCCCTGCCAACCCTTTCGCATCTCCCTGCGCCAAGGCCGGGGCTTCTCCTCCTTTCTCATCCATTCCCTGACCTCGACCACTTCTCCTGGTCGCAGCTTCCGGGTGTTGTCCACCTCGTGCCGCGAAGCGCGCGGCGCGAAGCGCCGCGAAGCGCTTCAGGGGGGGGTTTCTGAGAAATCAGCCTCCTGACTGGGCCTTCACCTTTTTTTTTCTGCTAAAAAGTGACGAACGTATCGTGGGCCTAGTGGAAACCCAACCACTCAAGCCTAATAACCTAAAAATGTAAGGGGGCGGGGACCTACCAAGCTGAATGGATACCCGCCAAATACCTGGGTTTGGGTGGACTTCTTGTAGAGCTTCCTGCCGACTTCTTAGATTCTGGGATCACTCACACGGCTGCACATAAAATATGTCCGGTAGTGATAGGCCCTTCAAAAGCACAAAGTGAAACTCAGAACAGGTTCTTAAGCAACAGGAGGCTAAAAGCCCTCTTCCGTGTCCCTAACCAAAAAAAATACGATCGATAGCTCCCTTTGTCCCCCCCTCCCACCAGCCAGGACTAAGGTCCAAAAAGTTTATCGAGTATCTGAGACGGTGGAAGCAAATGCCGCAGTCCGGGGCAAGAGCTCACGCCTAAAAAATCCTTTAAAAAATCTGGCTGATCCTCATGTCTCTTTTTTGAGGGAAGCCACCTTTTTGGGCTTGTTCTGGGGGTTGATCAAAAGCTCCCATGAACATGGGATGACCATTGGGGATACCCACTAAAAGAATCACGAAAAGGAAAAGTCAACCCCAAGCCAGCACAGTTTCCACATGTTTGCGGGTAACCCAGTGTTGCATGGCTTCCATCCTATCACAAAAGCAAGAAAATACTTGCCGGCTGGTCGTGACCACTTCACGTCAAGACCAACAACAAATTGACTTCACCTAGGCGTTTAGGGCTGTCTTCCTAATCCGCCAAGAGAATGAGAAGTCCGGATTCGGCGTTCCAGACTCTTTCTTGGGGGAGGCGCACCGTCACGCAAAACCCCAACTTTACCTCCCTCCCGCCAACCCCCACCCCCCACCCCCTAAACCCCTACCCCCTACCACCCCCGACCACCCCACCCCGACCACCCCCACCCCAAAAAAAAAACCAAAGCACAGCGATGGCAAGGGGCCATCTGCTTGCTCAACTCCTTCGCCTCCTCGGAGTCGATCTCGAAGGTGCTCGTGAGGCTCGTCTCCTGCGACTTTTTCTCGGCTTTCTCTCGCCGGGCCCAAAAAAAGATCGACGAGAGGGGCCTTCACCAAACAAAAAACGCGTGGGATGGTGGCGGAATCCTCTTCGACGCACTGTTCAGAAAACCTGGAAGGATGATTCCCTGTAGGAGTTCCTCTCCGTGGCTTGCATCCATGACCGAGGTCTTCTCAGGCCTGAGCTGGCGAAGTTTAGGCAACTTCACGGCAGCGGCAAGGAGGACCATACTGTGGATGGTTGCGCAAGCCCCTCAAGGCACCAGGTTGCTGATGACCCCCCAGAAAGCACCACAGTGGTTTCCCATGTTGCAAAGTGGTGCAGGATTTCGTCCATCCACAGTAGGGAGAGAGGAAGAACACCTGGAACTTAGAACTCTGATAAGTTCGCCCTTCTTGCCAAAGCCTCACAAAAGAAAATCCGTTCACTGAGGCAGCGCGTCCAAGCGGGTCCCATTCTGGATACGTTTCAGAAGTGCGGTTTTGGGCGAACACGAAGTAGCCCAGGGAATCAAAGAGGTACACGTAGTTCACGAAGTACCAAAAGAACCCAGTCCCAAAGCACAATGTAGAAGGTGCTGGTGACCAGATTGTGGGAGTGACAGTTAATGAAGATCAAGTTTGGGGAGGTTGGGAAACAGGTTGGAGAAGGGAAGTTTGTGTCCAAGCCCAGGACGATCACGCAGAGATCCTCCGCCCACCTCCCAATGCCTAACCACGGCGACGCCAGGAGCCTTTTCCCGACGGCGAAGCAGTCAGCCGCACTATGGCTGGCGCAACAAGAATCCGTGACCGGGCAAAACTTGAGCCAAACGGCCATTCGGCCGTTTTGCCACATGATGAAACAACACGTGAACAAAACACACCCCCCTCATCCGATATCTGGACGAGAGAAAGGATGCGAGACAGTTGATTTCACGACGAAAGGGACCAACCAAAAATGCCGGTGTCAACTCAGAGGTGAGCCAAACGGCATCACCTGGGCCCCAGTTAAAATCCCGCCACCACCCCGAATTATCGGGGCGACAGGATTATTTGACGAGTGGACCACATGAGTGAACAATGACATATTGGAGGAACCAGACGAAGATTCCTCTCGTGCCGTTCATGCATTGTCATGGGACGGCGACATGCGGAGGGGGACCCTATCTGGATCACCGCGCCTCACTGCATGCCGTGAAGTGGTTGGAGGAGTAGTCGAGTTGGGAGGAAATAAGAAAAGGAAGTTCCGAAACTGGTGTGAAAATATCCGGCTACGGCCGGCCCGGCACTTCTAGTGCGGTCACAGCCTCACACAGGATCGCCAGGAGAACCGTCTCCGGCGCGCACGGCAGCGGTGCGGGAGGGACACGAACAACGCCGGATCAGCGGTACAGGGCAATGGAGACCATCACCCCCAGCAGTGCCGCATGGGCGAGAGGAGGACCGGCGCGGTCGCGTTTTTCGGCGACACACGTGCCATCCTCGCCCTTCTAAGGCGGATGCTGATCGCGGTACCTGCCTACCACCCCGAACCAGGTTCTTCCCGGTCTCTGGGCGCGTCGTCTCTCCGGCGTCCACCGCGGTCACCTCGATCACCTCCTCCATCCCGACGGCGATCCTCACCACCACCCCTACTGTGGTCGCCAGCCGGAGGTCGGCGAGGCGGAGGGGGATCTGATTGGTGACGTCGGTCATCCCTGCGCCGGTCCCGGTGGCGATCGCGACGGTCATCAGCCGGGTCATCACGTCCGCGGCGCTCATCTCGCCCCGGACCGCGCCTCTCGGATGGCTCCTCATGACGCGGAGGAGGTCGGCGATCATCGCGTCGGCCTCCGCGGGTATCCCTGCCACGATCATCCCTTTGTCGGGGCGGGCCAGGATCCTCGCGTCCACCTTTGCCAGGTCGATGTTTTCCTCGACCCTTCCCCTCACCCTTAGGGCCGCGACGATCCTCGCGGGCCCCAAGCGCGGTCCTTGACCGATCGTCATCTCGGTGGGGCCGTGACTCATTGGCCGCACGAGTGGTCCGAGGCACGCCCGGGGGAAGCTCCCACTCATCGTTGTCGTCATCGCGCGGGTCATAGCCGCCATGGCCGCCCAAGGAACCGGTGGCATCCCGTGGTGGGGACGCAGGAGTTCCGGGACCGCCCGATCGAAGACGAACCCGGGGAGTCGCGTCCTCGCCGGTAAAAGGATCCTTCTGGGTGTAGAAGCCCTTGGTTCTGCCCCTTCTCTCCCCCCCTTCCGCACCGCTTCTCGCGGGGACCGGGGATGGACGGGCAGGCTGGGCCATGCTCTTAGAGCTGGGTTGCCCGCCAGGCGGGACTTGAACGCCCCCCTCTTTCTCGGGCGCGGGGACCCGACCACGGGATGTCCTCCTGGCCTTGGGTTGGTCGGACTCACCCTCCAGCTCGGACTCGGTGTCAGGGACACGAGTATTGATGGCCATGTCCTCTTCCTCAAACGGCTCCCCAGCCGTGGTAACGCCTGCAGCAATGGGAGCGGGAGGAGGAGGAGGAGGAGTTGGTACAGCTTCACCAGAACCGACGCCTGCGTGCGACACCACGGGAGTCTCCGGTTCTACCGGGATAGGCGGCGCAGGAGGAGCCGGGGGCGGTGGCGGAGGGGGAGGGATCTCCTCCTCGTCGTCGCCCATGGGCTCGTCAAGGTCGTCAGGCTTCTCGTCATCTTTGTGCGAAGACCCATCCGATCCCAGCTCATCCTCCGCTGATCCAGCAAAGTCGGGCTCGTCTTCGTCTTTCACGCCGGGGCCTGGTGTAAGGCGAATTCCGGGTCGATGGCGATCGCGGGGTCGGAAGCGGTATTTCCTTGGTACAGGGTCAGCCAGCTCCTGTTTGATGTCATCCTGGGTTTGAGGACGGTCGGCCAAGCATGTGTCGTAGGCAACGGTGGACGTCCGGTAGATCAGATCATCCATACTGCTGAGGTCGTTGAGCGTGTAGATGTATCCCTTCTTAATGCCTTCCCGTATCGTGTCCATGGCCTGTTTGAGGCGCGCGGCGGGATCGAATCCGGCCTTTCTCCGCATGGCCTGCATTATCCCGCAGTGCTGTGCGAGCAGCCCCACCTGGGCCTTGAACCCCTCCCCGGACACATCGTTGGGGAGTATCGGAGAAAGGTGCCCTGATCTCAGCCCAATGATATGGGCCTCAACCATGTAGTAGGACGTGTAAAAGCCGCACCGGTTGGCGTTGAAGTTTGCGGTGGTTAGGCGTCTGCCCCACTCAGCCGCATATCCCTCATATTCTTCGAAGAAGTCGGGGACGGAGCTCCCGTTGAAGGCAAGACCCCTTACCAAGATCGCCTTTGCGACCCACTCTTCCACGTTGTGGTCGACCGTGTCACGGTACTTGCCGTCAAGAACTTCGTCTCGGAGCGAGTCGTGAAGTTTTCGGAAAATGCCATCCACGTCCTCTTTGTCGAGGTACTTAGGAGGCCGCATCCCAGACATCAACAAGGACCGGGCATCGACGGCGGGACTCTGCGAGTAGAGGGCCATTCCGATGGCGTTGGCGTCTGCGTTGTTCCACAGAGCGGGGACGACGCCCTCGTATTTTGCCAGCCAGGGAGGAATCACCCCGTCGGTGCTCGCTATCGTGCGAGGGCCGCCGTTCGTGTCTCCGGTGGGCAGGACGCCCTCGTAGAAGATGGGAAGGTAGCAGGCGGTGCACAGGTGAGCGCCGATCGGGTGGGCCGTCATGCACCTATGGCATGGAGCGGACACCACCTCGCGGACATGCTCCGTCTTGGTGATCTGGTGATACTTCTCCATCTCGTCCCGACACTTCCTCGGGTTATCACTCACGGAGTTGAGGAAGTTGGGCGGATAGCACCAAGGCCTCAGGTAAATGATGGAGCAGTCCTCCTTGAAGTAGACGCATCTCCAGTACCCGATCGCGATGTTCTCGCGCGACGCAAAGGTACCCTGACGAGTAATATGCATGCCCCCATTTTCCATGGAGAAGAAACGTGCATCGATAGCCATGACCACATATCGGGGATCGCTCCTTTGGCGTCGACCCGAGGTGTGCAGCTCCGTCACATTGCTGTCGGTGATGCGGTCGACAGTGTCGTTGGGGCATTCTCCGTGATCGCGGAGGGATTGATATTCATCCGGCCTAGAGGGAAGGAGCTCGATCAGAGCTCGCCCACCCCGAATGATCGCCCCACGTTCTACGTAGAGCCGATACATCCGGAGAGGCACCACCTTGTAGAGTGTCTTGGGAACCACCTTGGATGTGATAGGAAGACAAACAGGGCTCTCGTAGAGCATGTATTGGTATCGTTCACGAAATGCTCGGTAATCAGTGTCGGATCCGATCTCAAGCGACCTTACCGCCGCTATGCGGGCGGAACCAGGCAGCAACCGACGCTCCTTGTCACGAATGACGGTGATGATGATTTCGAACATTCCCACCCCGTCTTCGAGGAAGGAAGACAGGAGGTACAATGAAAAGGCATCCTCAGACTCGACGCTGGTGCCGAAGTAGTGGCTCAGGAACTTCTTCAGTTGTATCACCGAAGTGACGTTCCCTTGCCCGCTGGCAGACGAGGCCTCCAATTCTGGGTCCTTGACTGCGCCTGCATTTCCAGGCTGCACAGCTGTTCCACGGAGCACGTCGCGTATTTCCGCGCATGCTCTCCTGTAGTAGTGCGAAGTGGCGCCCGTCCTACCCTTCACCTTCTGACGGATCTCGTCGGCGAAGTAGTCCAGAAGTTCCTCGGGTGCGGGAACAATGGCCTGAATCATCAGGTCAGGGTCACTCCTGGTCGGGAGGATAGGTCCTGCTCTGGACCTCACTCCCATCTCCAGGAATCGGGCAATCTCCCCGATCTTGGCGCACAGAGTAGTGATCGTGTTTCCGATCCTGGGGGCGATATCTTCGCCTCTCCTGGCGCCGAGGATGACCACATTTTTCTTGATGGACTCCTCCTTCAGCCTCTCGAGGTTCCTCCGGGTGTCTTCAGTGCCCTTCACCGCGCTGAGGCGGAGAACCGCAGGCTCCGGTTTGTCCGGTCGCACGAGCTGGCCGTCGGGAATCTGGTCGAAAATGCGCGAGGCGGACTTCACTGCTGGGACATTCCTGTACTGATCCGGCACGCTGTAAAAGGCGTAGGCGAGAGTGTCATGCGATGATGTCTCCCAATACGTGTACTCCTCGGAATCACGCGGGTCACCGACGACGCGACTCACGGTCCTCAGATCGGCCAGAGCACGCTCCGCCTCGAACTGCGATCCGATGGTCGTGGGCAGCATGGCCCTCTCCTCCTCCGTGCAGTCAACGTATATGAACTGACCGGTGTGCAGGTCCCTGGGCGCGGCGAACGGCCCCGCAGTGTCATGAACGCCCAGCAGAGTGCTCCTCGCCTCGACCTGGCTAGGGAGCGCATCCGCAGGAGGATGGGCGGGCTTGGCAGGGGCGTCAGGGGCTTGAGTGGCAGGCGGAACAGGGTCGTCTTTCTTGTGGTCGGAGGCCCCCGTGGCGGTTGTTCCCGCTGCCTCTCCTCCAGCCACCACCGGTTTGTCCCGGGGCTCATTCATGTCGACGTCCTCACCGGCATCGTGACCTTCTTTCTCCGCCTTCTCCTTGGCCTCCTTGATCTCGCGTGCTGTAGGACGTCGATAAGCCGGCCAGGGGATGCCCATGATTTTGTCACCACGGGTGAAGGCGGACTCATCTCTGCGAATGATAACTGCCCGATCCTCACGCGATCCAGACATGGCCAAAGGACCGCACATGGACCGGAAGACCTGTGCGACCGATTGTGCCAGGCAGTCCGGGTACTCCCCTCTGAGCGCGGTGGTTCGCCATGTGTCAGGGATGTTCGGCTCCAGCTTGTTGCCACGGTCGTCGACGCGATCGAGCTCACCAACGATCTGGTGAAATGGCAACGAACCAAGCCGGGTCTTGCGGTGAGCGGCGTGGAGGCAGTCATAGAATGTCCTGATCTTCTGCAACCCAGCCACAGCACCGGCCACGTGCGGGTGAACGTGCCCCATCCTCCAGGCGGTCGCCAATGCCATATCAAGGCCGGCACGGACCGCGGAGAGCTGGGAGTTAAGGTCATAGGCGTTCATGTACTCTGCCGTCCAAAAGACGTCATCCATGGGAATGACCTCGCCGTTCCTGGAATCGACCATTCCGAGTCGGGTCCCGTCGTGCACCATTGCATCGCACCGTGTCCTGTTCGGATACGAGTTGGAATTCCCAAGCGGCTGCTTGGCTTTTCCGAAGATGCCGGTGTGGTGGTCGCCGGACTCGCCCTTTCGGGTCACGAATTGGAGTCGATCTGATCACGAATCTCCGGCGGGTACTCAGGGGGAACGATCGTTTCCATGACCTTTGTCCACTCATCAGCCTCGGTTCTATCCGTGGCCTCCTTCCCGAAGTGGACATACTGGAGCTGTCTGGGGCCATGCACAGTGCATTTGTCTGCATATGCGTGGGCCCAGTCAACCAGCGTGGCGCGTTTGGCCATTTCACGTTGCCCATGGCGATCATTGGGGATGGCAGCGTTCAGCGTCCTCATTTGATCACCCTGCTCTTTAGTCACCTGGTCCGAATTTCTCGCTTTGTTAGCGTAGCTGGCCACGATCGGCTCGAAATTTTTCTCTCGAGCAGCGATGTGGTGAAGTACGAACCTATCGGGCCGGGTGAACGCTTCGTCGAGGGAAATCGATCCTCTCTTCGGCTCCGTGTCGTCTCCATAGTAGTTGGGATTCCGCTCATCGGGTTCCTCAAGTCCGCCGTGCACCGGATCCTTCGACTCCGTGGCGCTAGCTCGGACGACCCTGTGTCGGGACGATTTCCGCTGAGCTTTCCATGCCTCAAGCGTCTGAAAGGTCTCCTGCGAGTCGGGATCATAATACTCGCCATCGGGGGTGATGGTATATCCCTCGACGGAGACTCCCGCGTCCCCGGTGGAGGTGCGGGCATCGGGGTCCACCTCATCGAACTCCGAGAGATCTTCCTTTGTCGGAAGCCCCCCCGATCCAGTGCTCCCCCCTACTTCCATTGATGCAGCAGGGTAGGGACCGACGCCTGGCACATCATCAGTCGTCTGATCAAGGGCCTTCATGAGGTCCTCGAAGCTCTCCACGTCATTGCCTCTGAGATCGACCGGCCTGGTCACAGGCGCTGCGGGCGGTTCACCTCCAGGGGTAGGAGTGGGGGCAGTGGTGGGGGCGGCCGGTTCTACCGGCGTGCCACGCCAGTATGCTATCTCGGCGTCAACATCCATGTCATCATCCTTCTCTTCGACGGTCGGGAGCGTGGGAACGTCCTTCCTTTCACTGCCCGCTGGTTTCTTCAGCTCCTCAGCCTTCTTTTTGGCCGCTGCTGCAGCCTTGCGAGATGCCTCAGGTGTCGCGAGGCGCGGGAAGTTGCTCTCGTCCTTCCCGGGCGGAGTCAGCACGGACTTGGGCAAAGGGCCCCCCCAACGGGGGGCCTTTGGCGGGTCGGCAGGTTCGGGAACCGGCGAACTACCCCCGGAAGTGCGGACATTTGGCGCCCGAGCGGGAGGGGCACCCTTGGTAGCCGTAGAGCCGGGATCCGGCGATTTAGCTGGCGTGCCACCCTTTGCGGGCACGGAAGGGACAGGGGCCTTGGGGACACTTCTAATGTCAATGGGCCCCTTCGCCTTGGCGGGCGAGGCTTTCGGTGGCGAGACGGGGCGCATCGGTGGTGACATCGTCTTCGGCGTAGGGCCTTTGGGCTCGGCCTGACGGGCAGGAGCCTTCGCCACAGAGGGAGCCGCCGCCTGTGCGGGGGGCGCCACCTTAGATGCCGCATCAGTCATCTCCACGTCAAGCGATTGGCCAGAGCTATCTGCTCCGGCGACCTTCGCTGGCGGGGCGGTGGAGTAAGTTAGCGAATCATCCCAGACCTTAGTCTGGAGAATCTTTTCCGCCTTCACCTTTGCGTCCTCGTCGGGTGGATACATGGTCTTTTTGTACAGCATGCCCAACGTTTTCGCGGCATTGGTCGCACTCATGACGCGGTGTAGCGTCCACGAGATGTCCACGGCCGCGCTGGCGAGTGCCGGGAGCGCTACCACAGCTCTGTACTTGTTCGCGGGGGCGCCGGAACTGCCGACACAGTGGTCGCCCCAGAAAGCGAAATCCGCAGGAACCACGATCAAGTTCCTCTTCATTGCTGCCCTGATGAACGTCGTGATGACGCCGAGCATGTTGGTATTACGAACGGGCTGAAGCCATGACGCAACCGAAATGAGGATCACCACGTTCGATCCAGCCCTCCTCACGGACTCAAGCCTTTCCAGGGTGGTGTGGATGAGGGTTTGCGCGTTGCTCTTGATGACCGACACCTGCTTTTTCTCATCCCAATCGGCCAGGTCATGGAGACGGGTCGCAAAGATGCAGGTGTCATACTCCATGGCCCCTCTTCCAACCGCTTTTTCGCGGTCATGAGTGAGCCGTGTGGCCTCTTCGACCATGGTGGCGATGGGGATGTGGTAACCACTCTCCCCGTACGGGCAGTGGAATTGGATCTTCGGGGTGGATCCCTTTCGCGGCCCGCTGTCAGTGGACCGGAGAGTGTCCAGTTGAGCACTGAATTCATCCGCCGTGATGTACGAGCCCTTCTTGCTCTTCCCGCGCGACGCAAAACAAAGGTCGTAGAAGACAAGCACCTGGGCATTGGCCTTAATCGTTGGCTCCTCCAAATATGTGGGAGGCCCCCAACCCGCTGCCATCGCGGCGAGGATACCGGTGACTCCGGTAGTGCTCATAGGCAGGAGGCCCTTCAACACCGACGGTATAGTCGGAACATCAGAATCAATGCATGTGAGGGCGAATTCCGGGAACACGGTCAGGATGACGTTCCTGAACATTTGGTTTCCCCAACCTATCCACTCTTTTTCGAGGGCGTTCTGGTCGTAACGTAGTCAGATGAGAGGTCTTGGGCCTGCTCAGGCTAGGGAGCACCTCACTCTCGGGGTTCGCGATCCACTCTTGTTTGTACTTTCCGATCATCTTGTCGATGTCAAGAAACATGGTAGATGGCGCCAGGTGCTCTTCCATGATGTAACCCGGATATTTCGGGTAATCATTTTCGAGCGCAAATGGGATCGATGATCCAGCCTCTTGCACCTTCACAGCGTACGTGTTGCTGACGAGGCGATGCCTGGCGAACTCCGGGCTGAATCCACCAGTCTTCGTGGGGGTGCTAGGAGCAGCCAATCGCTCCAGTTCGCGCTTGGTCGCGCCAATCTCCCCGATGGCATTAGGCTGAAAGAAGGCGCGTTTCCTCCAGGAGAGCGATGGAGAGCAGGGGTTAACCTCAATGTAAGGGTTGAACCGCTGCAACTCGACGTCTCCATTTGCGTAACATGTGGAGAACCCCTCACCACCCGTGATCAGCTCCAGGTCATGGGAGAACTTGATGGCGAGAGCAAATATGGGTGCCCGAGCCAACATGAGACGCCGCGTTTTATCACCGCGGGGGTTGTCGCCGCCGGCAGCGTCCACAGGCAGCATGAAGGAAAGATGAGCCCAGACTCCTTGGCCGTAGTGCGCCCACGGGGTGTACCCGAGCGCTTGGCTGTAGACCAGCGACGTCCAGATCCCGAGTTTGTCCTCGGACTCTGAACTCACCACCTCTCATGGGCGATGGAGGCCCAAAGGGAGAATTGGCTGAGTCCGTGTGCCCAGAGCTTGTTCTCAATGCTCCCCTGCTGCCATTGGTTCCAATTCGGGGACTCCGCATCAATGACGGACGAGAGAGAGGGTACGATCCAATACCCCTCGCCTGCCGTGATGCCGTAGTCGTGGGCCACGTTGGTCACCCCGGGGGTGGCGAGCCTCTCAACCTTGTTCCACAGGAAGAACTGGTCGAGCACGGTTGCGACCTTCAGCTCAGAGGTCATGTGCTCCGCAAATGCTCCAAACCCGCCGTAGGCCTCCATAGATGGCAGATGGTCGATCGATCTGCTAGCGGTCCTATCCTGACACATGTCGATGATTTCCTCCAAGGTTCTATCCTTAATGAGGGAGATGCCATCAACAACGATCTCTGGGGGTACAAACATAGCAAGAGGGCGCATTTGTAGCCACTTTCTCACTATGGAGGGCTCGTACTGAGTGAAGCTGCTGATGCCTCCCGTGTGTTGGGAACGGCGTGGATCACCCATGTCATAGCAGTCAGTCGTGAAGCCGACATAGCTCCTGTACTGGTTCTGCTTGACCGCCAAGTACTCCGTCCTCCAGTTCTTCTTCAATTCCCCGTCGGCGTTGGTGATGGACGAAGACCATCCTCCTCCGGACGGTCGACAGCAGGGGTATACTGCCGGGTCGACGTCACTCGCCTCATCAATCCCGAGCGGCGCTATGTGGGCATGAGGGAGATAGTGGGTGGCGGAGCCACGGATGGGGATCGCATCGCACAGGATAGCCGCAGCGGTCAGGGCATTGTGCTCGGTGGCGATGAAACCAGAATCCTTGAGCAGGGCGATAATGTTGGCCGCCCTTCCTCTTCGGTAATTTAGGATTTTGGTCCTAATATCCCCGGGAAAGGAATCGTAACCCTCGCATTTGACGAGACCATTGATCATAGTCTCCACCTGCTCTCCGGTGATCACATCGCTCAAACGGGCAGCCTTTAAAGCCGTGCGACCGTTGAGCTTGGAAACCCAGCTGTTGAAGCTGTTCTGCATGATGTTGGCCACGGCTTTTACGCGGCCGGTGACAGGGTAGGGAAACCGCAGCGATGATGCGCTGGGAGGTGTGGGGAGGCTTTTCTCAGCCCCAGCCCTGGTGATCGACCCGCTTTCCGCGGAAGCCATATCACAGAACCCGCGTTGAAGTAGCGGAAGTGGGAGGTGGTCCAAGGCAGCCGCCGGCGGCGGTGCAGGAAGGCGATGGAGAACGCCAAGGGTCGCACAGCAGCGGTGCGTAAAGGTGGTGAAGATCACCAGCAGCCGAACGGCTGCCAAGGCCGGGGTGGAAAGTCCGTCTAGGACACGTCACCCGGGCCAGGGAATGTCGCACCAGCGGCCCAGAGCGCGAGGCGGGGCGGCTATGTGCAACACTCAGGCTCTCACAAATAGAGAAATAGAGGAGCTCAATTTGATTGAATGATGAATCGTACACAATTTCAAGATCGACAATACCATCAAGAATAAACAAAGGTCAAAGCCCCGCGTGTAGGGGAATCCCATATGGTCCTGAAGTGGTCGGTAATGTGCATCGCTTGCCGATGTTGACTTCCGAGGAAGTCGTGCTCAGCTGAGAGAGAGCCAAAAGGCGACATGTAAACGCTTATAAGCATCCCACACTGCATGGCGAGCAACAAAAGAGCACAGGTTCAACAGAGATCGAACACATTCAACCGAAAATTTCATCGAAAATCCTTTCCCAGGCAACATCGTGAAAACAGAAATCGTTCTTCCCGTTTCGAAGCGATATGGAGCAGGGTACACAGCGTAATCGATCATTAGTCCGTTTGTTCACGGCAACGGTAATGACAGTGGCGTGACCGTAAGCTCCAACCTGGCAACTGCAAAGATTAGATCTGTATAGGTCATGGTCATCAATAAATTGGCGGATTTTCTGAACGCAGAGTCCGGGTAGGTCACCACCAAATCCAATAACAACGTCAAATTCGTGATGTATAGCATTCAGGGCAAAGGCAAGAGTAGAGGCAGTAAGCGCGTCGCACTTTTGTCGAAACCTCCTGATCTTGGACCAATCCCTTTTGCAGGAATCCGGGCATGAAGGAAAAACATTGAACACGGCAAAATTATCTCTTTTTCCTTTTAATCCGGGATACGTAGAGATCCCTCCGGTGCCTCCATCATCGAGATCGATTTTTACGACTCTGTGCCCGCGCTGAGGGGGCAGGAGTGGTAACACAGATGAGTCAATGACGACGGTCAGGTTGTCATTCTCAGACGCCCTAATCTCGGTGATTGAAATCCTGCAATCTGAGATGTTGGCGTCATTGATGAAGGAGTTGAACTTTGAGTCATGATCGGATTCAATGCGAACCCCCCTGATTGGTGGAAGAGCAGGAGCGGCAGGGGGAATATGCACGGGTTGGGTGGGATGGGATAGATATGATTGCAGAAACCCCTGCTTGAACATCCCAAGGGTGTGGAGATTTTTGCTCCATACGATCTTGTCAACACACGCCTTTGTGAGGATGTCGGCCCCTGATAGTCCGAAGGGCATGCTACGAAACGGAATATCTTGTCATTGTATCGCTCATTGAGCCACGCGATATCAACCCGTTGGGTACGCGACATGTATCGCATGTTCGGGTTATTGCCTGTGACGATTATTCTGCATGCGGCTTCATTGTCCTCAAGGACGCTGATGGGTTGTGGGATCGAAGCGTCATATTTGATTTTGCACTTACATACGATTGAGTCCGAGGAGCCGCGACCGATGGCAAAGTGCCAGAGAGCGGCGAGCATCATGGCCTCTTTGGAAATGCCGTGATCGAGGGCGACAATTTCGGCCTCGGGAGTAGACTTCGATACGGAAGTTTGCTTCTTGCTCACGGCGGTGATGGGCATGTAGGTGCGGGGGCCAACGAGACACACGAGGACCCCGGAAGTGCTTTTTGCGTCGGTTCGATCACCGGCGAGATCAGCATCGCAGTAGGTGACGACTTCGATCATATCAGATCGATCGCCAACCCATCCATAGAGGTGCAACTCAATGGTGGAGTTAATGTACGACACGAGCCTGTGAAGCTTCTTGTCGCACAATTGGTTCCACTTTGTGATTCTGCTGGCAAGCGCTTGCACTGGCCGGATTAAATCATAACGGCCCATTCGAGCACCATATAAGATTTTCATTAAGACTTGTGCAGCTGCGTCGCCTAGGACGCCAGGCTTGGCAGAGATGATCTCGATGTCTTCTTTTTGGTCAACAAGCCTGTCAAACTCCGGGTTTACCGGGTTCTCGTCAAATTCAGGCTTGCTCTCGTCGAGGAACGGGGTCTCGACAGTCTGAAGGGCCTTGGGAAATTTCGACTGGCAAAGTTCGAGGTAACGCTCAACACATGCTTGCATGAAGCAAGATTCGTTGTATTTGATGAGGTTGATCTTAGCTTTGCCGCGACATGCGTCGGCAGCAGGCCTTCGGTCCGGCCCAAAACGCATCTCCGGTATAGGCTTTGAGGGAGGATGTCCAACCGTCCAAGCAGTCCTCGGATCGAAGGGCCCATCAACGGTGGCTGATCTGAATTCGTGTTCGCAGCCGAGATATCTCTTGAGAGGACGGGGCTCCTCCATATTGATAACGGAACCTATGAGTCTCCATCCTTCGGCGAGGTTAGCCGATGGGCCACTTTGCTTGAAATCGTCAACATAGACAACGAGAAAGGTCTCAAGTGCCGGGTGACGAAAAACACTGGGCCAGTCGGGGATGGGCACAAATCCAACCTTTTTAAGTTGGGTCTCGCAGTGCTGTTCCCAGAAACCTCCAGCGTCGGGGTGTCCATAGAGCGCAAGAACAAGGGGGCATACAGGGTCTTGCATGCCCTCCCATTCCTTTGGCCATTGGTCACGGGGAAGGCGTATCCAGGTCTTGGTTCCGCCGAGCAATGCCTGCGTATACGCGGATTCCCCGTCGCTAACTTCAAGCGAGTTTCCTGGCAAAAGTCCGTATGCATCAGCAACCTTTCCCGCCGCCATGGTGGCAGGACACGAAGTGATTTCGGAAAACAGAGCCCAGGCATTGGATTCGTCCCTAACGTGACACCCCTCGAAGACAACACGGCCCTTGAACTTCCTGTTCGGGTCATCCTCTCCGAGCTCGTGATTCTTTTCGACGCATATGTCAAAGATACGGCCGACATGAACTTTGGTCCCTTCTCGTTTTGCCTCAGCAGCGACGTCACGCCACTCACGCACCCTGGATTGGTCCCAACAGCCAAGATCCCTAAGCTTCTTCCATTCCTTTTCTAGGGCGGCGAAAGCCTTGGATCGAGACAGGGCGAGCGACACAGGCGCTGAACGGAGGAAGCCCGAGGAATGGACTGTGACCGGATCCATCGGCCCCACGAGGCATGGCAAACCACTCGGTGTTTCCGGTGGAGGACCACATATGTGATGGGAAAGTAGCAGACGCAGCGGGGGCACCTTTGTCGGTGCTACCGAATCCTTGCCCCCCTCTTTCGGTGGCACGCGGCTTCTGCACGCATATGACGGGCTCAAGAATAGAGACGCGTTCAAGAATGAGCTGCGCGATTTTGTCTCCCTTCTTGATGAGGAAGTCGCTGTTTGAATGGTTGAAGATTACAACCTTGACCTCTCCGGTGTAGTCGGGGTCAATGACGCCGGCACCGATGTCAATCATGTGCTTGGCAGCAAGGCCAGAGCGGGGGGCTATTCTCCCGTAGACCCCCTCGGGAATGGTAATGGCTAAGCCAGTCCCGATGGTGGCTTTGTCGCCAGCGGGAACTATGTGATCATCGGCCGATTGGACATCCAGACCAACGCTTTCAGGAGTCCCGCGATTCGGGACAGCGACCCCTTCCCGAAGAGGATGGATGTAGAGCGCATGGGGGTCTCTTTTCCATGCAGCGCGGTTGTTGGGCTCGGCGACCGCGACAGGAATCGTAGATCTCTCAGTCCTCCCTTTGTACCAGGATTTGATGATTGTCTGGCACATCTGCTTCGGATAGAGGGCAGTGAGCGGAGTGAGGGACCCCTCAATCCTGGCGTGCGCGAACCCCTTTTCATGATGACATGTTCGGCCCCCGAGCGCGGCGGCGAGGTCGGGAGAGTTCGTGGCGATCCTCCACTGCTTCCGGATGGGCGTCCCGTTCTTGTCCTTCATTCCGAAATCGCATCCGTCAATATTGACAGTGAGGATCTCAGGATCGTCAAGAAACTTTTTCATGAAGGGTTGAGACCATCCAAGGCAGTGACGTGGCCATTCATAGGCAATTCGTCCACCACCTTTCCGCACTTCACGAGAAACTCGAATGAAGGCCGCGAACATGATTTGGGACTGTCTTCGAGCGTCGTTAAGCTCGGCGGCGAATTCGGGTCCGTACTGAGAAAGGTTGACGTATTGCCAAGTACTCCACGGTCCACAGGGAATAGAAGACCAAAGATCGCATTTAGGATTCTTCCTAACGATCTCGATCAGCCTCCTAACATCCTTGCCCTTAAGAATATCAAAAGAGTCCTTGTGCACGCGAATGGCATCTCCACCAAATTCGAACATAGTGGCGGAAAGTGCGGAATCGGCTTCGCATGCAAATTCAATCAGGAGTGATTTATTGGAGGTGGCCGGCGCGCCAGGATGATCATCGCCAGGCTTGGAGCGGGACTTCTCAACCTCAAGCTCCCTCTCAGTGCTGACATAGATCCTTCGCGCGGTGAGCGACATGGCTCGCCAATCATCGGACGAGATGGAGTTGGGCTTCCCCGTCCCGGTGTAGGGACGTTCTTTGCGTTTGGAGGACTGAGGATAATCAATGTCTTCCTTACCTCCCGGTAACACATCTTCGCAGAGCGGCTTCTTAGGAGAGGGACGCCTCCTTTTGGGCGCGCAGCCTTTGTCAAAGAGGATGGTAACCCCGGTCCAGAACTTGTGTGTTCTAACCCGATGGCCGCTGGCATACACATCACGGGAGTCGCGATAGACCTCGTCTCTGGAGTCGAGGAAGTTGCAATGAGTGATCCTGACGTCGTCGAGATCAGCTTGGACCGGCCCCCCTGAAGGCAGAGGACGGGTGTCGTCTCCAAAGAAGTCCTTTCTCGCCTTGACATGGTATCGATGCCAGGACCTTTCTTCTTCAAAGCGCACCCAGTAATCATCCCTTTTGTCAGGGGAAGATCCATCCGAGACGTGACGATCTATGAGGTCAGTCTCAGGAACATTGTCGAAGTCAGCATTCTGTCGACGATTTTGACGATCATCCTCATCGTCCCCATGGTCAAAGCGTCCCTCGTCAAAGCTGAAGGACTCGTCTTCCCGGGGCAGAATTTTTCCGCTGAGGTGATCAGGGTTTGATAGGCGATCATGCTTATATGATGCAATTTCGCGGGTACGAGCCTCATATGCTTTTAGCAGAGGAAAAACGAACGGCTCTTCAGCGTCGTGGTAGATCTGCTTCACTTGGTGGATACTGGGTCGAACAACTCCAGCCTGAAAGTGCTCGAGGTCAGCAACGTAGTAGTCGCCCTTCCATTTCCCTCCAGGTTCGAACCGATAACCAAGGAAAACACCAGGTTTGGCAACAGGGGCGAACTTGGGAGCCTTATAATGATCGTGTTCTTCACCGGGAACAGCGGGAGCGATACTAGATTCTTCTTCAGCGAAGTCAGCGAGGGGGTCGTAGTCACAGTCACGCAGAGCTTCCTCGATTTCTTCTGCTGACATGGGTTCATAGTCATCATCAGAAAGGGGTGCGTCTTCCTTTGAGGTTTCGCCCCATTTTTCGAGAGCGTGGACGTCGACCTGAAAATAGGTTTCGCCAATCCAATCTTGCGATTGATCATCTCTAGGATCACTCAGGTTTCTCCACGTGGTTGACTGAATAGAGTCATTTTCACCGTTGAGATATTTGATGATGGTGAGAGTTTCGTCAGCGAGGAATTCAACGTCGATTGGGCAGTTGGAGCCCCTTGGATCGAAGAGTTTCTTTCTGGGTGTCCGGTGTGTACGGATAACACACTCGTTCTCTTCGTCTTTGCTCCAATAGTCATCCTTGGCAGGCTTATTTTGATCTTCGGGGGCGTTTTTGATCCCCCCCTTTTCAACTCGACGCGGCTTGGGGGCGACGGGGAAGAAATCAACCAAGCAACCGAAGGGAAGAAGCTTGCCGTTGAAAAGAAGGGGGGCGTGTCTTTTAGACCACGCGCTTCCACCTCCCCGATTCTCGATGTTCCTAGCGACGGCAAAGTACTTTGTTGCATAGGGCCACCATCGGGCTTCTAACCCGGCTTGACGTAAAAGCACACGCGCACCATGAAGGACTAATTTGACTTTGTTTTCAATCATGCCGTTGGTCTTTGGCATCCCCGGAGTAGACCATTCATGTATCCAGCGCAGTTCTTTGCAAGCACTGACAAGTTCTTTAGCTTGATCAGTGTGCATCATCTTGATGTCATTTTGAGGCCCTGCGAAGCGGTTGAAAGCGTCAACAGTGTTAGCATCAGAGCGGTTCATGACAGGCATTACGTCAATCCACGAAGTGGCAAGATCATAGAAAACGATGGCGTCGGCCTCGCCGTTGATGCCCCTGTCTCGTAGCCCTCGCAGAACCATCGTGTCGGCGGTGACTAAGTCGCCAAAGTCTTCGGCTCCATGACCAGCCGCGCCCTTCTTCCGGAACAGTCTAACATTCTCCATCTTGGCACGCTGGCAGTGCGAGCAAAAAGGGTTCTTGGGAAGATGAGTCATCATATGGCGGAGGGTCAAGGCGTCAGCTCTCCAGTCTTCAGCGCTACGCAGAGGGCCGTGGCCTTCAAGTTCGACGGTTTCCTCAATTGGATCAGAGGCAGGAGGATCAGGGTCAGGTGAGCCAGGATGGCCTTCGGGTACTGAAGGCATGTCCTTTGTTTCCCCTTGGATGACATCCCCGGAAAGAGCAGAAGGAGCGGGAACAGCAGGGATGTCAGGGTACTGATCGGTCACCGGAGAACTGAAGTTACAACGTGAGGCAGGCAAGTACGGGACGTTGTTCAGCACGTCGAGCACAATTTCCTTGCCATCAGGTCCTTGAAGGACGGGAAGCTCACCTGCGGGCCAGGTGAATGTATAACCTTGCTCCATACAGCGTTTGCCGATTGAGATGAGCGATGGCGTGTTCTGCATGACGTGGGCATCAATCACCTCGTCAATGTCCTGCATATCAGCAGCAATGCTTCCGAGGGTCGACGCCGTACCGTTGGCGGTCTGCAGGGCATGGGTACGTCCAGTTTTCTTCACCAGACTCTGCTCTCCGGCACTAAGTTCGTTCAGTCCAACAAGGTCGATGGGGCAGCCTGTATCAGCAAGCCATCGGATCGATCGTTCGTGCCCAGGAGCGGATGGAGTGGAGGACATGCGCGATGCTCTATACATCATGCGCCGTCGAATCGGTTTGGATTCGAGGTATTCGCCCTCCTGATCAATGGCGACCTGCTCCTGCATGGAGAGTGCGCGGAGAATGGCCTTCTCACTTTGCCGTTCAATGGTGATCTTTGAAGCGTTCTTGAACTCCCCGGAGTGAGTATATGATGGATTCCTGGATTTCTGAGAAACATGAGAAATCTGCTTCATAAGGTTGTTATCGGAAACGACGATATACTCAATCATGGCGGAGTCATTGATCTGAACTGTCGGGCTGCGATCGTCGTTGTAGACGTTCGGACGCATAGAGGCATTCCACGCGGCACGCTTAACAGGATCAGTGTATGACCAAAAGGTAGTTTTCACGTCGCCGGTAAAACCGATAGGGCAGAACATCCTATTCCGCGAAGTGTGAGAGGTGACTGGAAGGTCCTGGATAACCCGTCCGTCGGGGATGGAAACGGTCCGTCTCCACACCACATGCTGTAACTCGGGGCCTCCACCAGTGGGTCCCTGAAACATGCAAGCCCGGTGATCGGTTCTATACCACACTTGTGCATCAGCAGGAGGGGAGCGGCCGGGTGTCCTGTCAGAAAGGGCACCCGTTAGGCCACCAGATTCGCATTTAGTCGCTGGGCATGCGATAGATATTCCCGGCGAGGCCTGTGGGTAACGGCCCGCCCCTCTCAGAAACCCTCATCAACCCCAGGTGCGGGACTGTCAATTCGCCCATCAGGATAGGGATTCGACGAATCACCCCCCTGCTCAGCAGCAGGGGCACCGGGCTTCCTGGGAAGCGGAGCTAGGTCAGGAGGGGGCTTCTCATGCTTGTACGTACACTTCGGACGCGTGCATTTGCCGACGTTTAGCCACTCTCTGCAGTACCCAGGGTATATGGGACCGTCGTCATCGCGGGGAGATTTCGGTTTCTCCTCATGGTGCGCAAAACGGCAGTCAGAACCGCGCCTACATTGCCCCTTCTGCCAATCATGACAAACTCCAGGGGTGGCAGGATGCTCATGGCGGCGATCTCTTCCTGGAGAAGGGCGCTCCCTGCTATTCCGCCTGGGGTCATCAGATCGCGTCTTTCCGCGATCACGATCACTTGATCTCGCGTCCCCTGTCTTGCGAGTATCCCCAAACGGCGAAGGACGGCGCACCCCAGGGGCGGCGGCATTCGGGTTGCGATCAGCATGTGGAGATCGGGAGTACATTCGATCCTTTATCTCAGAGACATTGTACCTCGTCCTCCACCTCGATACAGCGTTACGAGCGGCCCTCATGATCCAGTCGTAATTTTGCACGTCTGGATTACGATCCCAGTGTTGCACGTCAGGCATCAAGCATGGTGAATGTCGAACTTGTTCAAAGAAAACATGCTGAAGAACGTGGTGATCAATCGGTGCGGTGATTCCGCCCAGGAGTCCTTCCCATTTATCAAGGAATTTCTCAAGCTGAGGCTCGCCAGACCCGGCAGCTCTGCCGAGGGATAGGCGAAGAAGTTCATTCGTACGGATAGACTGGCTCCCGACTTCATCGGGACGAAGGTACTCAATTAGACAGAACAGGATCTGGCGGCTTTTCAGCCTCGTTCCCCTTTTTACCTGAGCCTCTTCAGTCAGCCTGCTGATCTTGGCAACTATAGGTTTCGATGTGATGCACTTTCTCAGTGCAGCATTGAACCTATTGTCAAGGATCGGGTAGAGGCACTCCTCATCAAGTTCCTCTATTGCGCTGGCGTTCTCGACACTCATGACCCAAGACATGGCATATGGCGAGTCATAGCTGAATGCGTTGCTCACGATTTCTCTCGTGGAAATGATCCAGTCTCGCAACTCATGCGGTGCAGGCTCTTTTTCGAGCTCTATGTTGGCGCACTTGTTCGCCTCAGATGGCAACGAAGTTAAGGGCGGTCGAGTAGCCTGCCCAAAAACGTGGGGAGGTAAAACGCCGTCTCTGCCAATGGATATGGCACAAAGAGAGCAACTCCCGGACGATGGCGGGCAGCACGCGGCACACAGAGAAGTGCGGCACAACGAACAAGTTTGGAAGCATGGAGGTGTCCCGGGGATGCTGGTCTTGACATTTATGTTGCATCGAGGGCAGACCCTCTCCTCAGCGGAAGATCGGCGAAGATCGGGAGCTCCAATACCGCCGACGCCACCGGCGCCATGCGCACCCTTACCGAGTCCTGGTGGAAGAGAGAAACCAGTCGGCCCGCCAGAGTTATCCTGTACTCCGTGGTGAGGCTGTGGATTCTGCTGATTTGTCACAGCAGCGTCAGGTCCGTACCTCCCGCGAATGACTCCCTGAGACGTTCCATGCTCAACCTGACCGGTGAAAATCCCCCCTGTAGGGGAACATCCGGGATACGTGTTGATGGTCCCCCTCGGAACTGCTCGCCCGACTACGGGCGAAGACATCGCCCTTGGTGGCATTGGCCCGGCAGCTCCGGCGTGGGAACAGGAACCAGAGTTCCCTTGGTGCGGTTCAGGACTCCGATGTGACGGATCTCCACGTGATGGCCCGGATCCAGGATCAGGAGCAGTGCCATCCCGCTGATTATGATCAGGAATGCAATCAGGTCCTCCAGGCCCCGCACTGGGACCGCGATGCTTAGTTTTCCCGTCGGGGTCAGCTCTCAGACAACCGAGGCAAATAGGTCGAACACTCGATCCAAAACGGCGCACATCGTCAGGTGAGGCGATGTGTTGATCGCAGTACTCGTCCTTGCATATGAGACACCTCACAAGTCCGTGTCTCCCCCCTCTTCCTCTGCATGCGCGGCATCTAGGAAACTGATCGCTGCACTTGAAACACGAGTTACAATCATGGTCAAAGCAGTCTTCGCAGACTGACTTGCCGCAGCTTCGGCATGGATAGCGAGGTTCCCGATGCTGTGGATGCCCGGGCTCCTCATGATCACACCTGGCCCGGTTATCAGGGGCAGCGCCGGCAGCCCGAGCAATGGCCCTCGTTCTAGAGGGATCCCTGCCGAAGATGGGGGCTGATGGTGACGGTGGGGGTGGCCCTGAAGGAGGTGGAGGTGGAGGAGGCCTAGCCGAGCTGACGGTGCGAGCATCACGAGAGGGAGAACCTCTAGGAGCCCTTCCCTGGGTTAAGGGATCAGTGTCTCCAGATTTCTCCCATGGTCCCGTTCCGGCGGTCGAAGCAGCGCCAGCACTTGAAGGGGGGCAGCAAGAGGTTGCTCCCTCAACTCAGCGATCTGCATGTTGATCTCATTGACCCTCAGCACAAGCTTCATAAACTGCTCTTGCATGTCCCTCGGATTGGGGCCTAAGCTTTTGTCATGAAGGTCCTTGACGCACCTAGCAATACGGGACAATTGAAGCTTGAACTCTTCCTGTTTCTGTGAGTTCTCATTGAGGGCTCCGGACATCCTATCACTGAACTGCTTCAGGTCGGTCGCAGGAACGAGCTGCTGGATATACGTCTCGACGTTCCCACGGATGGTTCTTTCCCTTGAGATGGTTCCCTCAATGTCGATGACACTGCGAGAGTTCGCCTCAACTTCGTCCTTGATTTTCCGAACCTCAGCCTCAAGGGCCCCGATCTCAGAGAACCTAAGGAGCTGGACCTTGACGTTCTCAAGTGATTCGGCCTGCTCGCGAAGTTCAGCAGCGGATATGACGATCGAGTCAGACCTCTCATCATACATCTTGAAACGCTCATTCATCTCCTTCTCGCTTCGGGCGACCCACTCGTGGAAATCACGGAACTTGGCCTCGTGTTTTGAGAGAGTTCCGGCAACGGCAGAGAAAGATGATTCAACCTTCTTCTCGAAGGCGTCAACACGGTTATTGATCTTCTTGATCTCACCGACGCAAGCGTTGATATCATCCCTACATGAACGAATCTCAGTTCTGCATCCCTGGATTTCGGCCTTGCACCCCTTGACCTCGTTGTGGATCGCGAGAAGCAGTCGTTGAAGCTCAGATGCAACAGGATGGCCGCCACTTGTGGAAGCAGACGGAGCAGGACGACTATCAGCGTCATGATCTCCGCGCCTATTTTCTTCCCTGTCGGGAGTGCAGCCCGGAGTTCCAATTTGAAAGAATGCGGGGACGAGGGAGTTGTTGACCGGTTGATTTGAAGGAAGCCCTCCATGTCCAGGAGCAACAGTGCTAAGTCCAGGTCTCCGATTCCTGGGCGTAGAGTTAATCCCGTCATCAGTCTCCTTCTCAGACATCGGGGCATTGGAGCTGAGCCCAGACCCCGCAGAGTGGATAGGAACGTCAATAGGATCGTGATGAGCTGGGGGATTAGATCGCAATCGCAAAGCAGCTTCACGTCTCTCGGGTGACTCAGAGCTCCTCTTTGTGGCTCGTGAGTCAGTGCCGGTTTGTCCCGACATGTTATCAAAAGATGACGACCCGCGAAGTTGAGCTTGATCTGGATCAGGTTGAGTGAGATCAAGCCGTTGAGCAACGTCACCAATGAGTGGCTTAGGGGAAAGTACTTTGGCAACGCGGCTCGGCGGGAGCGATGTCGTTCGTCTCTCTGGTGTGACCTCGGCCTCATCGATTACATCAAGGATCCCAGGGATGGTTTCATCATCTTCATTTCCTCTCCTGGGTGGCTGATGGAAGGGGATGTCGAGGAGGTCGAAGGGAGTAGAGCCAATACCAGGTGTATCCTGCTCGGATCCATCACTGGTACGGTGGCTGGACTGCTCCTCGAGGTCGATGACGTCGGGGGCGGACTCTTTTCGAGTCTGACGCCGATTGAACGCCGCGAATAGACCGGCATGGCTTCTTGATGAAGTGGAGGAAGGATTTGGGCCTGCTGTTTCGCGGCCCGCGTCCGATCGATTAGTACCTGATGCCCGATTTGGCGGATTTGAGCCCGCGTTGTAGCGGTTCGCATCCCGACCTCGGGTACCTGAGGAAAGCGGTGGATTCGGACCAGCGTTGTAGCGGTCCGCATTCCGGTCGCGGGTACCTGACAGGTGAGATGATACTGCGTCAGGGATGAAGTCCATATCCGCCGGACTGGGGTGATCGTGAATGATGTCAATGTCGGATGAACCTGAGACGGGAGGAAGGCCAGCTGTTTGCGGCCAATCCTCAATCGCCCGCTTGCCCACCTCGGGTTGGGCCGAACCTGCAACATGAGAGGGGGAGAAATCTTCAATGGGGTCATTTTCTCCATCATGAGGAAAACCCTGAGTAGGCTCATGTGTAGGCAGGGCATCAAAAGATCTGTCAATTCGGGAAGGCTGCGACCTCCAATCAGCATCAAAAAGGGATTGAAAATCCAGATTCCCAACCGATATGGGGGCACCCGAGTTGAAGTCGAGCCGACCGAAATCAGGCGGTGTAGCCTGGGGGAACCCTTTTTTCTCACCCTCCAAACCTTTTTTTTCAACCCTTCCCTGTTTTTTCAACCCTTCATCCTTTCTATTTAACCCTCCCCCCGTCTTTTTTTAACCCTCCCCCCTTCTTTTTTAACCCTCCCCCCTTTCTTTCTGACCCTCCACCTCTTCCTTTTAACCCTCCCTTTCTTTTTTGCCAACCCTGTGGCCGAAGTTTGCGGCAACTGCACTAAGCAACGGTCCAGGGTTGGGTTGGTTTAGGAGCGGCTTTGGATTTAGGGTTTGTTTGGGGTGCGTTCGGGCGGGGGGGGTAGGTGGGTTTAGGGTTGGTTTCGGATGGGAAGGGTGGATTTAATGGTTTAGAGGCGGGGTAGGGTTTGTTGAGCAAGTTTGTGGTCGGTTTAAGTTTAAGGTTGGTTTCGAGCAGGTCTGTGCTGGGTATATGGTGGGTTTAAAGTTGGATGAGGGTGGTTTTGGGCTTGGAAAATGGGTCTACAGCGGGTTTAGGATGGATTTAGGGTTGGTTCAGGCGGGGTTAGAATGGGTTTAGGGTGAGGTCAGGCTTGGGATTAATGTTGGATTTACATGGTGTTAGTTTAGGGTGGGATTAGGGCGTGTGTCGAAAGGCTTCAGGGTGGATTTGGGGTGGATTTAGCGTTGCCTTAGAATCTGTTTGAGGTGGGTTTGGGGTCGGCTTCGGGTGTAGAGTTGGATTAGGTAGACTTAGAGCAGGATTTCGGTGGGTTTGTGTTTGGTTTAGGTGGTCTGGAGTAGGTCTGTGGTGGCTGTAGGGTTGGCTTAGGGTTGTAGGGTTGGTTCAGGGCGGGTTTACGGTTTGTCTATGTCTAGGGTGGAGTTGGGGTTGCGCTAGGGGAGGCTTGGGGTCGCTCAAGGGTGGCTTAGGGTTGATTTGGGGTGTCTTGATTTCAGGTGGGCTTAGGTGTGTAAGGGTATGTTGTTCGTTTGTTTTGGGTTGGATATAGGTTGGTTCAGGGTTGGTCTGGGATGGTTTAGGGCGGGGTGTGGGGTTGGTTTAGGCTTGGATGTGGATTGGTTTTGCGGCTGGCCTAGGGTCGGCTTCACTGGATTTAGGGTTGGGCCAAGCTCAGCTTAGTCTCTCAGGGTGCGCTTAGAGTTGGATCAGGGTGGGTTCATGGTTGGTACAGGGTGGGCTTATGGTTGGTTTAAGGGTTGCTTTGGAGTGGCTCACGGTTGGTTAGGGTTGGTGTCGGGCCAGGTTGGTTTTGAGTTTAGTGTGGGTTTAGCGTTGTTAGGGTGGGGATTTAGGGTTGTTTTTGGGTGAGTTTAGGGTGGGTGCAAGGTTGGTTTAGGGTTGGTTTTCGCTGGGCTTGAGTTTAAGGTTGGTTTTCGGGGTGGTTCGTGATTGGTTAAAGCTGGGTTTAGAGTGGGTTTGGGATTGGGTTAGGATTGGCTTAGGGTCGTTTTCGGGTTGAGGGTTGGTTTTGGGTCGGTGGGTCTGTTCAGGGTTGGTTTAGGTTGGGCTTAGGGTTGCATTAAGGCTAGATTAGGGTGGGATTGGGGTTTAAGCGGGTTTAGGGTGGGTTTATTGTTGGCTTAGGCTAAGCTTAAGGTGTGGGGTGGGAGTATGGTTGGATCAAGGTTCGGGTGGGTTTAGAGTTCGTGTAGGGTGGGTTTAGGGTGGGTGCAGGACTGGCTTGTTGGTTTAGGGTTGGTTTAGTTTGTTGATTTAGGGTTGGTTTAGGGTCGGTTTGGGATTGGTTAGGGGTGGGTTATGTATGCTTTAGGGTGGTTTCGAGTGGGTCGGTGGTGCTTGCGGTGGGTTTAGGGTTGGACAAAAGACGTTTCTGGCTTGCTTGGGGTTTAGGGGGTGTTGTGTAGGGTGGGTTTGGGGTGGGTTTGGGGTGGGTTTGGGCGTGTTTGGCTGGTTTGAGATGGATTTAGAGATACTGAGGGTTCGCAAGGTTTGGCTTAGGGCGGGCCTAGGGTTGGTTTGGGTTGGGTTGGGTGCGGGGCAGGCTTAGGTTGTTTTAGGTTTAGGGTGAGAAAAACAAGGTTGCGGGGTGAAACAAGCAAGCTCGCGGGTGGAAAAAACAAGGCGGAGGGTGAAAAAAACAAGGCAAAGGGTGAAAAAAACAAGGTGAGGGGTTGAAAAGAAAGGATTTCTCAGGGTTGGAGAAGCAAGGTTCCCGCCGACGGTTCCCAAGCAGGCTTTGAGGGTTGAAAAAAAAGGAAGGGTTAAAAAAACAAGTTCGGAGGGTGAAAAAAAAAGGGAGCCCTGTAGCCTGCGATCCACTGCCGAGGAGCTGGTCAAACTGATCCCATGTAAGGGACCATGATTGAGCCGGCTCCGGATGAGCAGCATGATGGACAGCCCGGTCCTCGATCTGGAGCGCCACGAACGGAACAGTAGGCGAAATCGATGAGGGCACCTGATTTGGAGGAACCTCAGCCTCTTCTAGAGGGGTTCCGTCCTCGATCTGAACCACTGCCGCCGGGATAGGGGTCTCCGCATCCTCATCAAACACGACCTGAGAAAGGATCCAATCGTCCGTGATCACCCCGGGATTGGGCTCTGCGCCCACCATCGGGGGAATGGGCCACAGCCGGCTGTCTAAGCCGGGAGCAGCAGGCGCGGCGTTGCCGCGAAGGGCGTTGGCCTCGTCGTCCACGAAGCCCGGCCCACGATGTGAAGCTCCGGGGGACGCCATTGCTCGTACAAGTAGGCGATGGGAGCAGGTAGCGGGTCACGTCCCGCAACCGGATCACCAGCCCCAGCTTCTAGCTGGTACGGCTGATAACCTGCGGTTTTGGGCGAACACGAAGTAGCCCAGGGAATCAAAGAGGTACACGTAGTTCACGAAGTACCAAAAGAACCCAGTCCCAAAGCACAATGTAGAAGGTGCTGGTGACCAGATTGTGGGAGTGACAGTTAATGAAGATCAAGTTTGGGGAGGTTGGGAAACAGGTTGGAGAAGGGAAGTTTGTGTCCAAGCCCAGGACGATCACGCAGAGATCCTCCGCCCACCTCCCAATGCCTAACCACGGCGACGCCAGGAGCCTTTTCCCGACGGCGAAGCAGTCAGCCGCACTATGGCTGGCGCAACACGAATCCGTGACCCCCCTGACGGGAGGGCAAAACTTGAGCCAAACGGCCATTCGGCCGTTTTGCCACATGATGAAACAACACGTGAACAAAACACAAGAAGAAAGCCAAGACGAAACCGGGAAGGGGAAACGCCTCACAAAGCGAATTCACGTAATCGGAACCCATCACAGCAAGGCGCTTCAGGCGCTTTCGCCCAAGGGCGAACAGATACAGCTAGGGTTCTGAATGGTCTGCTTGGCAAGGTAATGGTCAATCAACCTGAATCCCGTGATCCGCTCAGCATCTCGTGGCTGCCTGCCAGTGTGGTTTCAACCACCGACAGTATTGTGTTTAATTAAAAATAATAATAACAATATATATATATATATGTATATTGTTAAAAAAAAAAAGGAAAAACACGGGCACAGGCAGAGTTACATTTTGGGGAAGAGCCCAAAGAGGGCTGCCCATCGGTGATGCGTACGGAGCCCGCCAAACACGTTGGTGGGCTGGTTGGGCTGCACGCTGCAAGAGAAAGGCGTTCTTCGGCGGGACCATATGGCAGAGGTGGCTGAGGTTTTTTGTGGGCCAAACCCCCCTTATGTGGGAAATGTTCTCCATGGTCAAACCTGGGGGGCCAGACGTGATCCTTCCTTTAGAAGGGCCATCAAAACGGAAGTTCCCCTGTGGGCATCTCCCCTTCGTCCAGAAACGCCTGGGCGTCATGGGTCCAACATGGGTCCCATGGGTCCCATGGGTCCCATGTCCCGAGGCGACTCGGCGGATTTTCGGCGTCCTTCAGGACCTTCCACAGCGCGCCCCCGTCCGCCAGGTGCACCTCGCGAAACCCGAAAAAACCGGAGGTGAGATCCAGTCGGGGAAGGGGGGGGGGGAGGGGGCAGCAAATGGCCGGCCCTTGGTTTGTTGCGCCCTGGTAGAAACGAAAAGAACCAAACCACCAAAAAACACCAAGATGCCAACAACAGTGAGGTTGCCCCGAAAAAGTAGCCAAGATAGCCAAGCTTGTTGTTCGCCACTATTGTTCAACCCTCAGATAGCTAAAGTCCAGCACTCAGGAAGTGAGGCCCCCATGTCCTCCGTTTGCCTAATCCCTCCTGAAAAAATAATAATAATAATAAAACAAAACAGTACGTAGCGAAATGGATTTCCTTCAAAATCAACAGGGGAAGATCAACAAAAAGTCAGGGACGGGCTCGATGGCAGATCTGTTTCTAGGTCCTCCAGTGGAGAGGTTAGAATAAGGGTACCCTTTTTTCTGCAGTCTATTTTAGTAGGGGAACCCTCCCCCAAAAAAGGGTGAGAAAGGGCACTACTGGGGGACCTAGGTTTTTACCCTTCCCTTCTCCTCCCCCTGTGCGCCCGGGGCCGAGGCGGTGCCCTGGTTGCCCTTCAGGGTCACCTCGGCTCGCTCGCCGGCTGCCGGCCGGATTCGCTCGCTCGCTTGCCCACTGTGGCAAGCAGGTTCTTTTTTTTGTGTTTTGCTTTTTTCTCCTAGGCAAATCTTGAAAGGAAACCAAGCCAACGTAAGCCAACCCATTTGGGACTTTTGGTTCACCTGACTGAGAACAAGCCCGGATGTTGAAGGAAGCCACAAATACCTGTGACGGAAAGGAAACCTGCTTGGAATCTTTCCGAGGAGTTTGTGGGAACCCACAAAACAAAGAGAGAACAGGGTACCACTGGAAAACTGGATATGAGGAGGGAGGGTCCGGGTCAAGACGCACAACCGAAGGATGGCCCAAAAGTGCTGCAACCCATTTGGCCACCAATTTGGCCACCAAAAAAAATATGCGCCTTTTTAGGGGACCCCCTAAAATGGTAGTGTTCCTTGCGAGTGTCCTTTAAAACCACAAAAAAACATGGGGGGTAGTCCACAAAAAAACATGGGGGGTAGTCCAAAAAAAAAAAAAGACAACGCAACCCGAAAGTGAGGCGGTGGTCTCCCTTCGGCCACCTTCGGCCGCCCCTCGCGGGTTTGACCCACAGGCACAGCTGCAAACAAGTGGCCCAGCCCTTGCTGCCATCCTTCATGGACCGACACTGGGCGCGCATCATGTCGCCTCGCACCGGCCGACGGAGGCGACCGGCCGAGGGAGGTCGGCAAAGAAGTCTCTTGGTGGTCTACCAGTGTACCCCTACTGTGGATGGACAAAATCCGTTCGCAGCACCTAAGAATGATTCGATCCCCCTGCAAATGCCCAGAAACAAGACTCAGGATTCCTGCAATTCCCATAAATCCCAGATTCACCAAATGTTGGTTTCAACCAT
The DNA here is from genome assembly GCA_963377175.1 of Effrenium voratum. Lineage (NCBI taxonomy): Eukaryota > Dinophyceae > Suessiales > Symbiodiniaceae > Effrenium > Effrenium voratum. The sequence goes on from CAUJNA010000464.1 coordinate 211,124, forward strand.
GGCTTCAAGGTGGTTCGATTTCTGGATTGGCTTCAAAGTGGTTCGATTTCTGGATTCCGTCCGTCTATCAGTACTCTCGTTCTCTCGCTCTCTCTTCCTATGCCGAAACGCCCTAGGACCACCCCCACGACTCAGACCCCTCACGTGACCACCGGACCCAGCCAGCCCCAAAGGTGTCGGCTTCTGAGTTCTTTTCTCTTCTTCTTTCTTTTGGGGACGGGAGGGGGTGTTTGAAGAGATCCCCCAAAATGAGCGATTTTCCTCTTGGCTTCACTTTAAAACCCAGCCAGGAACGTCCTATACAAAACGGACACACACCCACGTGGAGGCATCGTGCTGGCCTTCAGGGGAGTTTAGGGACGGGCTCGAGTTGCAACCCGCAGCTTGGTCTCAAATCAACTTCCCCTTGGTGTGGATTGGTCGGGAGGTGTTCCAGGCACCTTCCGCCCCCCCACTCGTGCCCCAAGCCAATCACCAGCAACTGTTAGATCAAACATGGCTGCCCAAAAGCAAAGTCCAAACTGTTGTCTGCCACTAAACTAAAAGGATCCAAACACGAGTCAGTGAAGCGAGCAGCGGGACTTGTGATCACATCATTCCTGCGTGGCCCTGCTAAGCACTCTCAAACGCCTCCCTGCACTGGCCGAGGGAAAAACTGTCGGGGGAGCCAATGAGAAAGTTCACGATGTGAGGAAAAAGCATAGACATGAGGTGCATCATACCGTACATCGAAAAGAGTCATGTTTGCTTACATGTTGAATTGTTTACTTGTTTATTGATTTAACTAATAGTTTATGTATGTGTGTGAGGGATATGGGGAGCGTGAGGGAGGGGGTGGGAATGACTTTTTAGTTGGGCACTCTTTGGCGGATGAGTTGTGTCCACCAAGCATCCCTTAGGGTCTTCTAGTTTGAAATCTAGAGCCATAGGCATAGCACACCTCACTTGCCCAAAGACCCATCAATGAAAGGTTAACCTTTTGGGACCCCTACTAAAATAGACCAAACAGGGAAAACCAAAAGGTCAAAATGTCGGCTTTGAACAGCTGAGACACTCCTGTGGATGAAAACGGAACCCCGAAACCCTTCATTGCGACCGCATGATGGTGAAGGGACCGGTTCTACTTACTTCCCGAGTGGATGGTCCACAAAAAGTCTGCACTAATGACTAATTGTTGGCCACTAAAAATGGTCGAAACCCAACCGGTGACTGAGGTTCAGGAACTAGTGGGAAGTGCGTCTATGTGCCTTGGTGGTTTTTGGTGGTCCCTCTAAACTCTAAAAGTCTAAGGGACAGCCAGTCGGTCGGTTGCTCGGCCGGTCGATTCGTCGATGGCTGTCGCTTGGCACAGCCCATCTGTTCCAGAGGAAACAAGTTGTACTTGTACGCTCACCCGAAATCTGCGGTACCAACATGCGTTATTCCCATACTGAAGCTCGCTTTGAATCTTGGGTGCTGTAGATCCCCCAGCAAAAAGTTTAACTTGTTGCTATAAAAAGGGAAATATGAAGGGAATCCAAAAAATTAAAGTCTAAAGATCCAACCCAATAGCTGTAGAGGAATGGGGATCCCCGCGGGGCGCAGAAAGTGGCGCCCCCAAACCCTTTTCATTGCATCCTCAAAACCACATGTTGTCCTCGGTTGAAAGGACCCCCCGCAACCCCACAGATAAACTGTAGCCAACCCGCCAACCCCGCAAAACCCGGGAGCGCAACGCTATAGGCACAAAGGAATAATCCCCGGCGGCATCCCCAACAGCACACAAGGCAATGCTTGGAGTAGTCTTCACTGTTGCCATGTGTGCAAGTGGTTTGGCTTTGTGGTTCTGTTCACTTTTAGTGGGAAAAACAAAAGTAAGTGTTCTACTACCATACCGCTTGGGTAGGGAAGTGTTCGATCAAGGAATTCGGTTCGGTTGCGGAACCTTGCAAATTGGTGTCGGACCTTTGGCTAGAGATTATGGAGGCCTGCGGCCCAATGATACAGGGGAGCTAAAGGGAAGCTTCCATTTGCTGAAGCCCGCTGTACAGAAAAATAATCCAGGAGCGAAATCGATTCCCAACAAAGGAAAATTCCAAAAGAAATCAAAGCCACATCAGCCAATGGAAGGACTGGTTTTCCAACCCAGCAGCTCCGGCCTTCCTCGCTGGGGGAACTCAGCAGCTCCACCACATCGCCGGCCTTGCTTGGGGAGGGGGCCAATAGCGAGCACACAGACACACACACGCACACACAAGCTGTTGCTTAAAAAAAAAAATCGGCCACCCCCAGAACTCCCTAAAGGTCGCGCACTCAGTGCTCAGAGACCCGGATGCGCTCGTTCGTTCAGTCGAAATAGAAAGGAGGCTTCCCTTTAACTGTTGCTTTGGAGCCCAGTGGTGTAGTGGTGTTCTGCAGGTTTTGCATCCACCCTCTAAGAAGGGAATCCAAACCCCCAAGTCAGGGTATGTGCTTATGTTTTTCATGGCCCAAGCCCCCAAATTGGCTCTTGGCTTGTTGCAAAGGCCACCCCATCCCCACCCCCACCCCTTTGCCATGGACACTTGGAGTGCATGTTGTAGTCAAGATCCCAAAAATAACCCAATACCCTGAAAGCTCAGTGGTGGTTGGCAGCATAAATCCTAAGCTTCCATTTGCATAATTACGCCCCTGGAACAAAAGACAGTACTTGTAGCTTCCCTTCCAAGCGAGAAATATCCTCAAAGCAAATCGAAGTCTGGGGTTGGACTTATCTTATTTTTTGGTAAAGCTCTCCACCTCACCACGGGGGGCTTCAGCGGAGGGAGGGGGGGTGGTTCGTGGGTCCCCGGTACCACAAGCATCCTGCAAACTACAGGGGTTGACTTACCTAGTGGCAACTGCACTCCCTCCGAATTGACACCAAAAGCCAACCGCGCTTTAAAATGCAAATCCAAATCCCACTCTGAAGCCCTCTGAAACCCAACTCAAATCCAAATCCCCCTCAAATCCAAATCCCCTCCCCCCCAGCTTCACTCCACCTTCACCCTCTTCACCCCGCCTCCCCCCCAGCTTCACTCCACCTTCACCCTCTTCACCCCGCCTCCAGCTTCGTCACGGCAGAGGCGTCGCCCTCCTCCGCCAGGTTCGGGCCCTGGGTGATGGTGGTCTCCTTCACCACCTGGGAGGTGTGCAGTTGCGGACCCTGTGCGTATGCATGCGCATGTGTATGTGTATGTGTATACGTATCTGTATATGTATATGCATATATATATATATGTGTGTGTGTGCATATGCATGTGCATATGCATGTGCATATGCATATGTAAAATGGAGGCTATGTTCCACTTAAGGCGCCAGACATTGCCGGACAACCTAGATTCTTAGATGGTATACGTGTTCAAAATGCTGCGGCAAAAGTAAGGAACTAGAGGGAGTGGGGCGACAAGATCTATATTGTGCTGTCAAGATAATCCAGATGGACAGTTGTCATGTGGGCGTGTCTGAAAATCGGGGACCCCCAGGCCCCCGCAAAAAAGAGGAAGCTTTGGTTTTCCTTTTGGTTCACTACCAACACCCTTCTCACTCAACATCTGCTGCAAACTGGGCCGCTTTCAAAGCGTATTTAAGGCCTCTCCTGGGGCAGTTAGCCAGGCAACGCCCAGTTGCCAAAAGCTTCTGATTGGAGCTACCCACTTCTGCCTCCTTTCGGGAATCAATGGCAACCAAGCCTCCCAGTGAGAGGAATAAAGCCATAGCAGCCTATTGACTGCTGGACGAATGGCACCTGCTCTTTGTGCCATTGGCCAGGACCAGCCCAGAAAACGCAAAGAAAAACAGTAGCGGCTGCGGGGGGGGGTCTATTTCTGCATCCTCCTCGCGAGCAGTCGCGAAGCGCGCGCATGGGAGGGGTCTCAACAACCCAAAGGCCGCTGCAAGGAGTCCAAAGGCCGATCTTTTGAAAGTGCCGGCCATTTTCTCAGCAACCTGAATGGCGTGCCTTCGAAGACAAGGCCTTCAGAACTTCAGGGCTTCAACACACGCGTGTCTTTTTTTTGTGTTCTTTTTCTTCGTCAGCTAAGGAAACGGAAACCACCCGCTTTGGGTTCCAAACCCGGCCGCCGATGTCGCCCTGCTCCCCTTTCCCCGGGCCTTCTTGAGGGTTCGGATGAGCATCAGCATATGCTCCTCGCTCGAAAACGGCTTTGGCGGGGCGCTGCGCGCGGCCAGGCGGGACGCCATTCTGTTGGAAACATGGGCTTTGAGGTGTCAAACTAAATGGCAAATGACGTGCAAGTGTTACACATTGCATGATTGTATTGATATGAGTCTGGTTTCTTTGGCACCCTTTCTAGGGAAAACCACCATTTTGGGGGGTCCCCCCATTTGGAGACAGGCCCAAATGGCCCACATAGCGCTTCTTCGCCGGTAGCCAACGAGGGAACCCATACAGTTCTCGGTGAATTGGGGCAGGAGGTGCATCCTCAGAAACAATCACTTCGAGTTGGGGCCCTGCCTCCAAACCTCCAAACCAGCCACGGAAATGTCGACCATGGGCTTGTCTCTAAAGGGAAGCCCTTAGAAAAGCCCGGGGTCGCTGTTGGCTTCCCCTTGTAGCAGGTCCTTCCGAGCTCAAGACACTCCATCCAGCCCTTGGCTGCGGCTCCTTGGTGAGGGAGCCAGCCTTCTCAGCGTCCAGCGCGTCGAAGAAGCGACCTGAGCCGCTTCCGGGAAGCTCGGGCCTCCGCAAAACGTAATGCCAAAGCCTGTGGCGCAGGAGAGCCGAGAAAAATGGCTTGCACTATCCGATTTATGCCCAAAATCTTGGTTGGCGTTGGGTTTGGGGAGCAATTCTCAAATCTTAGCAGTTAAGTGGCTGGATTTCACCCACTAAACCACAATAAGCAAAAATGTGAAATGTTTCCCAACGACAACCCTGAAAACCACGAACTCCGGGGCAAAACAAGGCATATAGCGCTTACATAGTGGCCGCATGGTGGTTGTATAGGGGAAGCCATCTTAGACAAGTAAAGGATGTATGATGGTGCAGCTCGCTATGCAATAGGCAGGTCACTCGGTTCGGGGAACCCCTGCTTGCACACATCTGTTCTTTGTGGAACGGGCATGAACATCCGTTTTGCGTATACGCAAAAACGAACCTTAGCTACATACAGAATCAGTCGCAGCAACAACACCAACAAAATTGGCCAAAGATAATTTGCGCTCTTCTTCAGAATCGATGTGCTTTTCAGGAGGGGCGTGCGTTTTCTGCGTCAATCCAAGGTTGCTCAGGCTCTTATATATAGTTCCCTCCGCGAACTGTTTGCCTTGTGCTTCAAGGCTTGACTGGAACAATCCCGGCAGAAGGATCCCTGGGGGTGGGACCAAAACACGTCAGAGACAAACCACAGCTCCATTTTGGAGCCAGAGATGTGAGAGGACGTTTCGCTGAGCCCAAGGCCCACTTCCTCCTCCGTGAGCGCCTCTGCGCCATCCTGGCCGCGGCGTCGCAGGAAGCGGGGGGGGGGGGTGAAGGAGGTCCAACCAGCGAGGTTGGGGGCACTTTGCGGTGGTTTTTCCCACAAAAAGGGAGCCAAAAGCAAGGGGGTCAAGGGCTTACTGGATCTCTTTCTTGAAAGAGTTGATCAACTTACCTCGCCACTTTGGGAGGTTCCAAGGAACCCTGTGGGTAGGTGGGCGGAAAAAGAGTTCTAGGGCTTCATGCATCCCAACTGCAGGTCCATGTCCAATATCAAGAAGCTGGCATGAGGGTGCTATCTTGAGTCTTTGACCCGTCTTACATCGGTTGAATACGGGAACCAACCTGGAACGGGGACTGATTTCGAGAAACGCCCAGATGTCCGCAAAGAGGGAGAAACCCCAAAGCCAACCTGTCTGCCCCCTCGACCCAATCACTTGTTTTCCCCCGGATGGAGGCAGGGCTCAACCACAAGTGAGTGAGCTTCAAAAAATGGCCTACGGGACAAGTGCTACTTAAAAACAAAAGAAGGAACACATGCTTCGGGCGGTCGGCCACTTGGGTGTGAGTCAAAAATCGGGAAACCCCAAAATGGGGTCCCCTGGCAAATGGAAACAAGGACTCAAACCTGCCTGTCCATATCCAGTCGGGGGTAATTTTGAGTCTATCAATATGGGGGTGGGGGCCTGGTCTGAATCCCCAACCAGGGACACCCCCATATAACAAACAGGGGTTTCACTTCATCCGGGGTCAACACATTCGCCGACCGACCCCATCCCTCCCGGAGCCAAAAGGTGTCCTCCGCCTCGCAGGAGGTGAGGAACGCAACGAAGGACTCCTGACCGACCGGGCCGTGACGGTGGAAAGAAGAAGTAACTTGTTGCTGGTTAAAAGGAAATATGAAGGGAATCCAAAAAGTTAAAGTCTAAAGATCCAACCACATAGCGGTAGAGCTTCCCCCATTCTAGTGATCCGAACCGTTCCAAGACACAAACACCGAGGAACACGGGGCGTTCTTCTTTGCTTGAGAAGAAGGATGGGTGAACAGGACTTGGGTCTCCTGAGAGTGCCCTGCTGAAACTTTGACTCGTGGTTAAATCGAACCCCCCACCAAACCCCAAAAAACCAAAAGCCAAGGACGGCTGCGAACCGCTAAGGGATCCGGAGACCTCCGACTGACCACCAGAATCCCTCATTGCCAAGGCCGAGGAGGGTCGAAGGCACAGCGGCATGCCCATAGCCGAACTGGGATGGGTCAAACTGAAACCAGGGCATAGCAAGTGAGTCACATGCTCAAAACCGATCAGTACAAAAATGGCCGTATTCCCAGAACCATGCGTCAAGAACGAAGAAGGCGGGTATCCGCGGCTATTTATGGCTGGGATCGTCCCTTACTAACCTTCACTTACCCGGGTTTTGATTGCGGCTCAAGTCCCTCTTCTTTGGATTTCACGGCGGAGTCCCGTGTTTTGTGTTTTCCAAGCTGAGACTGCCAAGCCGGCTGCCGTGGCTTTCGGCCAACTTGGAGCCAGTTCCCCGTTCTGTAGGGATCGCAGGAGTTAGAGTCAACTGGTTTCCATTTCCCGATCGGCCAAGCCATATCGGGGTTACCCGAGTTTTGACAACCACACCCAACGAACCTCTGACATCTGCGAACAGCGGCGTTTCGCATTGTCCAGTCCGGGATCTAAAGGATCTTAAAGAGGAGGGGGCCAAAGACATCAAACAAGGAGGCCCCACTCAAATGAAAAGAACTCATCTCCCCGCGGCCCAACTAAGCCTCTCCCTGCCCACGTTTGATTGCGCATCCCCCGTGTTTTGCCCCAGCCGCCGAAAGCCCCTCGCCCCTCGCCCCGGCACCCCGCGGCCCCCTCGTCCGAGAAACCGGCGATCCCAACTCCCGCCAGGAGCCTTAGTCGCCTTCTCCTCGTCCTTCTTCGACACGCTGAGGAACAGCTCTTCCGGCGCCCTCAGCTGGGCCAAGTCTCGGACGTGCAAATCATATGCCCGTTTGCAGTCCAAGCCTCCGATATACGGAAAGCTCTTCAAAACAGACCAAAAATCAAGGGCCCGCCTGAGAGCCGAACGGTTAAAGCAACCCTTCCCTTTCAGAAAGCCATGTCACCCAAGGTAAGCAGCAAGCGTTGCCTTTGAACAGTCCAGCCCAATATGAACATCGGCCGCCCTGTAAGTGTATCCTCCAGCAGACCGCAAACACTTGATAGTCAGACGGCTTAGTTCTCAAAATGGACTGCCACTGAGATAGTTTTTTAGCAACACCAGGTCAACGCCAAGAACAACTCCACCTGCATCATTTTGAGAAACATCCAGGGACCTTTTCACCAGAGGTCAACCCTGGAAAGGGCCTAATTTTTTGGGCCGAAGCCAAGCAAGGGAAGCCTTTGTTGACATTCTAACTGCAGTTGTTCAGGTTCTGGCGGAAGGAACAAAAACCAAACAAAAACTGCTTCAGCTACTAGAAGCGATGTTTCAACCAGAGGTTTTTGACAGCTGCAGGTGCCCACTTCAGCGCTTCTCTCCGGAGTTCCGCGCGCCACCCTGCATGGCCCTTCGTTTTACGATGTCAAAAGCGCTTGTGAAGCCGCAGAATCAAAAACCGGACCCAGAGCCATGCAAAGATTTGAAAAAATAGCTGCGCCCCACTGGTTCCGCAAGTCGGCGTCCTGTCAATTTGTGGCCCGGAGCGCGGTGGTTTACAGGTTAGGGAATACCCTCTCCAACAACCAGGGCTTCAAATTTCCCAAACCACCCATTCAGGGTTTCCGGAACAAGGCGGGTTCCAAAGAAAACGGCCCTACAGTTGGATTATCTTGGCTTCTTGGGATGAAACTCCCAAATGCAGCCTTTCCACAGAGCAAACCACCTAAGGCCAGGGCAAACTCTTCGCCATCTGCTGCTGTCTCAGCGTAGCCTGGCGCCCAAGCACCCTCCCAAACCCCCAAGACCCCCGAAACACGCGCGGTCTGGAAAAATTGCCTCATCCGCGAGTTCCGCCACCACGGAAAGCAACCAAGGAAATGAAACCGTAACGTTGGTTTTGTATTTACGTTGATCAAACCATTTCCAGTTGGGTCTCTTAGGTGGTGCGACGGAGTTCGCCCATCCGTAGCAGAAGCCCTACTCTCTGCCCAAAAACCCACGGAACCCCACCAAACGACCAACGACTCGCGACAAACGCTCAAAACCCCGCTCGACTTGGCTCGACTCGGCTCGACTCGGCTCGACTTCTTGTGTCCGGCCAGCACCCGCTTCTCGCTCTGGAGCAGCTCTGCGGCGTCCTCGCTTGTCCGACGGGCGACTACCGACGGGCGACGGCCGACTGCGATTCCGGGAGCTGGGGTGCCGGTAAGCTTACTTGCCCTGTATGGGCTTAGAAATGAGAAGGTGAGCACCTTCAAAGAACCTACAAATTGGAAAGGTGAGCACCTTTCGGGACCTAGTGCTAGAACTAGATGAGATGAAAACCAAAAGGTCAAATCCAGTCGATTCGCTTCGGTTGCAACGGGTGAACTCCATTGTGGAGAGGGCAAGGGAAACCAAAAAAAAAGAGAGTTGTTTGAAAATACATCAAACTATGGGTGGGACCCTACAGAACCAGATTAATTCCAATTTGGTTAATTAAAAATAGTGCTAAGTTGGTTGACCCACACATATATGAACCCATGGCAATTATATACCCGTTTGGTGTCTGATGTCCATGAAGTATGAACAAGAATGCATGGTTATTTATATACGGGCTGCTCTCATGGGTTCATACACTCAGTCGCCTTGTCTCTAGGCTGTAAGGCTTAGCAAATCACGTGAGACGGATTCAGCCCAAAAAGGAACAAGATATCCCCACTCCAACTTGCCGTGAGGGGGGCATCCATGGCTTTGCTTCTGTAGCCAAGCTTCGGGATGCGACCCCCGTGTAAGGCACACTGGAAGCGTCGTACACGTGACCCATCCAACATGTCCCGACCCCAAATCAGCTGCCCGTCCTTGTTCTTCGCATCCTGCTCCAAATGCTTCTGCCTCGGAAGTGTTCGGCACTGGGCTGGACCATTGAGCCCCTTGACCCCACATCTGAGAATCTGGGCACACAGAAAATCATATTTGCTGACTCTGCTTCACATTTGATCGCCCCCGAAAAACCATACTCTTGGAGGAGACCCCAGTTGCTATCAAATAGAAGCTTACGTAAGTAAGTTCTCACGCACTGGGCATCGTTCTCACGCACTGCCGGGCATGCCTAAGCAGCCTGCTTGCGGGTGGCGGTGGCAATGCGGGTGCTGAAGCCATGCAACTTGCCATCCTGCGGGCCAGGGCGTGCAGCACAAAGTGGGGTTCGCGCATTGCGATTTGCTCACATCAGGCGCTGATTCAAAGCAGCGAGCCATGTCAATTGGCTAGCCCAACTCCAACGTAAGAACATATCCGGTCGCCAGAGGGAGTGCGGGAACATCCTCTGGAACCCATGCACATGGTACCCTCGTTCGCCTCGTTGACCAGTATGACGGAACCGAACCTTGCAGCTTCTACCAAGCTGTGGTTTGAAGAAAAACGCCTCATGGAGCAGTGGGTCGGGAAATTGCCATGGGTGTTGCTATGAACTCTGGGCTCGAAGCACTTTCGTGCCCGTAAACGATCAGATTTGGGTTCTCACCGTTTTCAAAAAGACTGTTCTCGATTCTGCAGGGCCTCATCAGCAACCCTCACCCCTCAATCTCCATCCGAAACCACCCCTAAGCACCCCCCGCAACCCCCCAGCCCTTTCTCCCCCATGCCCCCAACCCCCCCAGCCCCCCCACCCCTCGCCCCCAAACCAAAGCTTCCGGGCGAAGCACCCAAAAAAAAAAAAGGGCGGCGGTCCAGCGGCTTGCACGTCTGGTTGAGCCAAATCTTCAGGTCCGGCTCTGCGCCTTTTTCTGGACGCGCTCGACGCATCGGGCTGGAGGTGGGCCCGGAAATGCCCACAAGACACCAGGTTCCCATGGGAATCGAAACCACCGCCACGCATGCTCCAAACCAAGCGTTGCAAAAGTGAAACGGTCTCTTCCGGCTGAAAAGGGAGCCTGCGGGCCACCCTCTGTTTCCGTGCTTTCGAAAGGTGCCACTAAAACTCGACAGAGATGCCTTCTAGCAATAAGTGAAGAGATGGAAAAGCACGCAAATACCACACGGAAGCATTTTAGTTGAAACACCAACATGCTTCGCATATTGGAACTCCGCAAAAGTTCTACGCATCCCTGCAGGTTGCATTTGAAGGTTCGAGGAAGGAAACTGAGATGACACCCCTTTCACCCTATGAAGCTCTTTCCAATTGGACGGCGCCAACTGATGAGCCCTCGTAAGGGGATTAAATCCACTTGGCACCATCAAAATGGAAAAAGATCCACGTTGGCTTCAAATGATTCCCAGTCTGGAGTTCACAATGTGAAGGCTGTGAGGATGGCAGGATTCCCTGTATCCCCCTCGGAGTTTCGTCAACCTTTCTGCTGCTGTGCACTGCTTGCGCCACGCGCCCCATCCAAGCACAGATTTCCTTGGTTCTGACGGCAACCTGTGGTGGATGCAAAAAAAAAACAAGCAAACCAACCACCCCGCCCACAAAACCATGGTTCAAACACGGGCAAGTGCGCGGTTAGCCCAACGCGTTCTCCCAACCCAACTGCACATCTCGCAAGATCTGGGCTCCAGGCCTTCCCTGATGCCCGCCACCTGGGCGAGAAAACGCGCGCCCCTCGCGTCGCGCATGAGGCGCATCGCAAGCCGCCGCCCCACCTCCGTCCGCACGCCCGCGACCTGCTCTTCCGCGCTCTTGGTCAGGGCTGCAACCTCCATACCGCGCGGCGGCAAACGACCAAAGGACCGAAGTTGGTTCTGAATCGGCCGACCTAAAGCCCAGCACAGCCAGATCGACCCCCGCCACCCCCGCGGAAACCGCCCGTTTCCTTCCGCGCGCCCGCGGCAAGCTCTTTGGCTTGTGCCCGGCCGCCTCTTGGCCTGCCTTCCGCTTTCCCTTCTTTCCCTCGCCAAGCTCGCCGGCCTTCCGCTTGCCTCGGCCGGGCAAAGCCGGAGAAATTGTCCGTTGGCGTCCCGTCCAGGACTTCTCCCTCACTTGAATCTGGGGATCCCCAATCTCTGCATGATTCCATTCCACCCATTTTGGGGTTGCCCCACTTTTGACCACCACAGCCATCTCCCAACATCCACGCTGGAAAGGCGCCCAACCGGCAAAGAGAAATCCGCCGAGGGGCGTGAGCTGCGCGTTGGCCGCGCCTGCGGCGCCTGCGGCTCCATGGGCTCCTGCAGCTGCGGCCCATCGGGCGGCTTGGCGCTGCTCCGCGCCTGGCAAGGCGAGGCATCGGGCGGCTGCCTTGGGCAGTGGGGGGAAGCATGGCCCCACCGGCCAAAAAGCATCGCTCGAGTTGTTCGGGCGCGATGGGAGTCCCATACTGTGGATGGACAGAATCCATGTCGCACCACTTTGAAGCCCTGGTTGAAACCATAACGTTCGTTGGCATTTACAGAAAAAATCGAATCAGTCCGTTGGGTTTCTTCGCTGGTGCCTAAGGAGAATTTCGCAACCATCCACAGGGCTCCTGAATCTACCCCTTCGCCTTGGAAAAGCCAAGGAGAAGGCCGAAGGGCCCTGATTCAGGGCTGGGAAGTGAGCGCCCAAAAAAAACAACCTGCAAAACCTCCGCCCCAGGTTGGAACCTCTCTGGTGCAGTGGAAATGCCACAAACGGGCAAAGCCCTTGACCACTTAGGATGGATGAAACTCTACATAGAGTGGGTTCAACACGGTGAGAAAATGACTTTGGCAATCCTCGATCGAACTGCTTCGAGAGAAAAAGTCAGATCCGCATGGATAATTCCCTTCAGTCACAATGTGTGAAGTTCGAAGTGCCAATTTTGATGCACGCATCCGAACCCTTTCCTGGGCCGGTGAGATCCGGATTCGCTGTCCCGTGTATAAAGCTTGAAACTATTTGAAGTCACTTGGCTGTGGCTCAACAAATATACCAAAAATGGCACCTTGGCAAATGAAACAAACAACTAATCCCCGCGCAACCCTAGCTTTTCCTCTACGGGCTTCCCCAAGGGCCAAGAAGGCAAGAAGGTGATTGGTTGACCTCCATCTGCCTTCGGCCCACTGAAAAAAAAACAACAACTTTCACATCTGGGCTGTCCTCAGATCCCCTCTGCATTAACTTTGAGCTGCCAGTTCAGCGGATCGCTCGCCCCGAAGCTTCGGGCTTAGGACAGGCCTTCGGGCGCTTCTTCATCCGAGCCTTTGAATCCGGAGGCTCCGCCCGTCTTAGGCCTTGAAGCAGCCGGCCCGAAAAAATCGG